>JARQOC010000002.1:713302526-713360537 GCA_033576535.1 Allobates femoralis | reverse complement strand
CCCTGTTGTTTTTTTTTGTAAATGTATATTTATTAAACATTTTTCAATTAAAGGGTATACATTACGGTACACTTAAACATAAAGAACAGTATGATTCCAGAAGAGAATAATATAGTTAAAGTCGATGGACCACAGGTCTAACAGTTCAAGTCCAAGTAGTTGTGGTCACGAAAAGTCTCTCTAGAATATATGGAGGGAAGTCCTTCCCTCCAACAAGGGAACCAAATTTTGGCTCCGTCTCTTACCATAAGAGACTTGAAATATAAAGAACATATATACAAGGTCACACGCAACTTGTTTATGACCAGAGTCAGTCCAACAAGGGGAAAGAAGAGTAGGCAATAGAGAATTCTTTCAAGATAGCTAGCAGAGGGGTCAAAAAAGAAAATAGGGAAGAATTAGTATGGGGGGGGGGGGGAATAGCTAAATGAGTGAATTATAAGAGAAGGAGGAGAAAAAGAGTAGACAGAGATATGGGATGTGTTGTTAAATGTAGAATGACGGGTGGCAGCAGACAGAGAACGGTACAGGTGCTCCACTACTCATGTAAAGAGGTCACCAAAGTTGGGGGCATCTCTGAATAAGATCCATTCTGTCCAGGTACTCACATACACTGCTTGGGTTTGAGAGAAGTCAGCTGAAATCTCCTCGAAACGTCGGGGGGAGATTCCATCTCGGAGTACCATTCTAGAATAGAAGGAGGCATCTGCTCCCTCCAATGTCGGGGGATCACATTGCGCGCTGCACATAGGCAGAACCGGAGGATATCCTTCCTCTGTCTCTTCCATGATCCAGGGAGCAGAGAGAGCAGGGCCACCTCGGGGGAAACCTCCGCATGCCCACCCGTAACCAGATTGTAGTTACGGAAAACCTTTGACCAAAAGTCACTGATCAAGGGGCAGCTCCACCAGACATGAATCATTGTGCCAATCTCGAGACCACATCTCCAGCACAGAGGGGAAACAGCAGGAGAAAATCGATGCAGCCTATCCGGAGTGAGATACCATCTTAGGCGTATCTTATAACACTTTTCTAGTGCTTCACAAGAACCTGAGGTTTTTCGAGACATCATAAAACACCTCTCCCAGTCCTGGGCATCCAACACCCTCCCCAAGTCGGCCTCCCATGCCCGTTGATAACCGTGGGCTCCTGATACAGCTGCTCTAGAGAGGATGGAATAAATGACTGAGATACCCCTAGTAGGCCCCTGGTTGGTATCAAATATCACCTCAAGGGGAGATAATGTAACGTCCGGGTCTCGTCGAAGGGGTAGAGAACGCACAAAAGAACGGAGTTGGAGGTACTCCCACCACTTCAGCCTCGCGGCTGGAGAAGATGCCTGCAATTCGGCAAACGAAGGGACCTCACCATGGCGAAGAATCTGGCCCACACGGGTATCATCCTCTGCTCGCCACAGAAGAAAATATTGGTGGGTCATCCCCGGGGGGAAAGCCGGATTGTGAAAGATCGGGGTCAGGGAGCTGGCCACTTTTTTCCGGTTCGAGTCTCCCCATGCCACTCGCCATGCTTTCAGCAGTTCAGCAGTCAGATATGCCAATTGGCAAGAAGGAATGAGGGTCTCCAGTGGGATCCACTGTAGATGGCATAGAGGAATTGAACTACAGGACCTCTCAATCTGGATCCACTGTTTCACGTCTGCCTTGTAATGCCAATCAAGCAGACGCACAAGAATGGCGGCTAAGCAATAACGTCGCAAGTCCGGCAATCCAACACCTCCCGTTTCCCTCAGGGAAGACAGAACCCCAAAGCCCACCTGCGGCTCCGCACCGTTCCAGACGAATCTAGAGATCAATCTGCGAACGGTGCGAAAGTACGCCCCACATGGCCAAATAGGCACCGCCTGGAATACATATAAAAATCTTGGGAGAATATCCATTGTCGCAACATGGATTCTCCCCAGCCAAGATATCCTCAAGGGCCTATAAGACTCCAACAAGGTACCAACACGGTCCAAGAGAGCCTTGTGGTTCAAGTGGAAGGCATCGTGCACGTCAGCAAGCAACTTGATACCCAAATATGAGATGTGACCTGGTCTCCAACGGAAGGAGAATCCCTTAGAAAGGGAGGACACCTCAGAGGCAGACAAGGAGACGTTCAACGCCTCGGATTTGGAGTAATTTACCTTAAAATTGCTAAGGTCTCCAAACCTGTTAAATTCTTGCAACAAGGCGGGGAAGGTCTCTGAAGGGCGAGTGACGTACAAAAGCACGTCATCAGCAAACAAGGCTGTCTTATGTTGGGTGTCACCAACTGAAATCCCGTGGATACCTCCATTATCCCTAATGGCTTTCGCCAAGTGCTCCATGACAATGACATAGAGCAGGGGAGAGAGTGGGCAACCTTGTCACGTTCCGTTTCTTACAAAGAAGGGACCAGAAAGGCTACCATTGACGCGTACCCTGGCAGAGGGGCAGGAGTACAGTGAGGAAACCCCATTTATGAATTTACTCCCTAAGCCGACGTGCTTCAACGCCTCCCACAAGAAGCCCCAATGGACCCTATCAAAGGCCTTTTCTGCGTCTATGGAAAGCAGACAAAGAGGGGACTTCCACATCTTAGCCTTCTCTATCAGGAGAAAAGACCTAATGATGTTGTTCCGCGCCTTTAACAAAGCCCACTTGGTCAAGATGGACGATCGAGGGGAGATTCAGAGATAATCTGTCAGCCAATATCTTAGCAAACAACTTGACATCTATGTTTAGCAGAGATATCGGTCAGTAACTTGCCGCCTCAGTAAGATCCTTGTTTGGTTTGGGGAGCACACAAATGTGTGCCTCTAAGGCTTGCGGCGGGAGATTGCCCCCTTCAAAAAGTGCTTTAAATGCTGAAAGCATGTGAGGCAGCAAGTCCTCAATTAGGGTCTTATAAAAAATGGGAGTGTAACCGTCTGGGCCAGAGCATCTAGACGTCGGAGATGATTTGACTACGTTCGTCACCTCCTCCTCTGTGATGTCACTCTCCAAAGAAAGCATGTCATCGTCAGATAGGGATGGGACATTCACCTCGGAAATGTATGCCTGAATTTTAGCTTGTAGGGCGTCAGGATACATGTCTGCAAACTTCCCCTTCAGGGCATAAAGATCAGCGTAAAAGTTTTGGAAAACCCCTGCTATATCTTTCGTGCTGTGAACCATCTTGCCATGTGACGTTTTTATGGAGAGGAATGTCCCTGTTTGTTTTTTTTATTGGGTTCCCTGGTGTGGATAAATCTGTAATGTAATTGTTATGTTTTTCTTTTTTAGGTTCAAAATTTTCCAGCTTTGTGGGATAAGGGGTCCAGGGACTTCTCCAACAAGACGGTCAAGGCTGCGTTATGGAACAAAAAAGTCATTCTGACCCTCTACCCCCATTTTCAATCCTATCCAAAGGAGTTGCAGTCTGATATTGGTAAATGGTTTTTGGTTTGGAGGTGTTGATTTTAATTTGTTGTCTGTATATACTACTATTGTATGCTAATGTCTTCTATTTTTCGCATTTTATAAACATCGGAGAAGAAAAGGTGGAAGTCTGTGAGGGACTGATTCATCTGGACCAAACAGGATGCGCCAAGTGGCTCTGCGGCCAATGGGAATCTTGGCAAATATGACTAGGAGCTACAATTCTTGATGTGAAATCTGCATTACCATCAATAAGTATCAATAAAGTTTTTAACTTCTAATTTAAAACCGTTCTAAAAATGACAAAAGACTAGCATAATTGTTTTGATGTTTCCCTTCACAGAGCTATTAGGAATGTACGGCCACTTCCAACGCTACCATCCTCTTCCTCTCCTGCTGCGGTGACTAGAACACCAACCGTGCCTCCGGCTATCCCCAGTCCTGTACTGACCACTACGCCCCAATGCCAGAATGTAACTCAATCTCGGCGACAATGACAACAGAGTGTCAATCACTGACTAGTGACAGCACCCTCTCAACTCAGGCCACTGAAAACCTGTCTGACTCTGAGGATCATAGTGCTGCTGGGCGTGTTCTGGTCGATTCGCCTAGCCCGTTGTCACCACCACCGGCTAAAAAAAAATAAAAAATATGGCAGCGGAGGAGGAGGAAAGGGTGGCTCTGGCACAGGCTATGGCCGTGATCCACCACCAGGCGGAGGATACTAAGTATACCACCTTTGGGAGCTCTCTAGCCAGACGTGTACAGAATTTAACCCCTGACATCCAAGACTCCTGCATGTCATTTTTATCGATGGTGGCGACTTACTATGCAAAACACCACAACTGCAAGCTCTCCTTGCCAAACGTTGTGTCCTCATTAGAAGACTTGTGGCAGCCTGAGCCACGGTTTTTTATCTGATTCAATATTATAAGGTTTCTCTGCTTATTTGCAGAACCAGATCCTTCTGCATGGACTGATGCCCTGATGACGCCATGCTAAGTACCCATTATATGTAAGACTCTGCAATCATTAACTTTTTCTTGTAACCATAAACTATGTATTCATATCTTTACCTATTAATTAAATTAACTTTTTTGCTACAACATACTTTTTCCTTTTGGTTTACTTTAGGGAAAGTAAGAATATTGTTCTATTCTTACAGTAACACAGGGGAAGAGCCAGTGGTTCACACTCATACATAGTTTTGCTTCTAGGATTTCCAACCAGCTACTAGGGTGCTGCTTATGTCAGCATATTTGGAGAATAATAGACGTATTAAGTAGAATTTCACTTTTTACTCTGGGTGACTTGATGCCATATTTGTGGGATCTGGGCATAATTTTTGAGATGGGGAGACTCTTGTGGCATCTTTGTTGAGTGTTTGGTGAATCTATTAGGGCTCTCTGCTTTGTATCCTGAATTAGAGGGCTGATGCCCATGAAACGCGTAGAAAGATCTCCTGATACAGTTCTCTGTAGCCTGTTTACTCCTATCGATGGATAGCAGCAGTGCGATGATATAACCCTTTTCTCCATCTCCTTAGTTTTATGGTGACTTCGTGGGCTCCTTGCAGCAGCTGATGTGCTTTATATGTTGGTGATTACCTGCACAAACAAATCAGGTTAGTGCCAACGCTACTGTCCTTTCTCCATCATTACGCGGGTAAGACCATTTTTGCGCTCCTCTCACAGCTTTCAGCTGTAAGTCTGAACCAAACATTTCCGGGTCAATGTAATGTAATTGTTTGCTAATCTGGTAACAGTTGGAATGAGATCTATGTATATACATATATAAAACAAGTACTTAGCTTTATTATCTGAAAAGATTTATATATTAAATCTAATTCTATCCCTTCACCTCGTTACTCTCCTCCTAAGTGTAATAAACTCCATATAGATTGAAATATCTGGACTTTTTTATGGAGAAGAAACAACAATATATGAGGTGACAGGAATCAGTGTCCTTATTACCGCACATCACTGTATTGTTGGCTGCTCATTTATCTACACATTGCTCTTTATTGTTCCCTTATACGCCATGCTTTAGTGTTCTATATGACCATATTACAAGGGCATATATGCCCTTTGGTCATATATGATAAATAGTGGGTTGTATTCATTGTTATTACACCCGCTGGAAGTATTGTAAGTAATATAGAAATACCACATTATATACCGGGATTTTACCCTGTTCTTGTTTCCTTTATACACTTTTTTTCCTCTTTTTGATGCACTTTATTGTTGGCAATTTTTCAGTGTTTTTGTAATTAATTTATTCTTTAAAGATTTTATTTTTACATAATAAGGGTTAAGTCTTATATTTCTCCAAATGGATCTCAGTGAATTATTTGCATTTTACTTTGGAGATTATCAGAAATTACTTTTAACAGTGAATCTACAATAGTAACAAACTTCAACTCATTCAGACAAAATGAGACCAAAAGAGCGACATCGGCAAAGACTGAAAATGTTACAGATTTCGAGGTGCGGCAACACGGAAATTGCAACTCATTCAGACAAAATGAGACCAAAAGAGCGACATCGGCAAAGACTGAAAATGTTACAGATTTCTAGGTGCGACAACACGGAAATTATCATTTTCTCAAAGAACGTGTTGTAAAACCCTCTTCTTCATTTGTATTTCCATATTTCTACCAATCTGCACTTAGAACTGATAGCAAACAGTAATCAATAGGGGAAAATCCAAAGAAGCAATGGCAGAATGCACATTTCTCTACATTTTCCCTGGAAATAACAAAGTTCTTCAGCCCAATCACGGGAAAAAGAAAAAAAGAGGAAATAGAGGACAGGGACCGAAAAAAAGTAAGAATAAGTTTTCGGGACCAAAGAGCAGAGAAACCCCAACCAGTAATGTTATCAATCTTTCTGATCACACTATACCAGAAGAAGAAAACAAATTACTAAGCAAGGGACTCCTATTTTGTCCTACCTATGAACCAGAAGACTTTAATCTTTTCATTGATGTACATCATTTTATCAGAAGATTCACCCTCAAACGGCATTTTTTGCTTAAACCCGAAGAGGAAAACCCTGAAAAAAGTAATCACGCAGACCAAGAGTGAACTTTAAAGGCGAGATCCACCTTCTATCCTCTAGAGAGCAAGGGACACATACTGGAAACTTTCCAGGACCTATTACTCAATGATCTAAAAAAAGAGAAATGAATGCAAAGGAAGAGCACCGATCCCAATATAAGAAGCAATTTGATAAAAGCAGAGAAAACAGCCCAGCTGATAAAGGGGGAGCGATTGTTATCCAGAACAGAATAGATTATGAGAAAGAGGCACAAAGATTGTTCTCAGATGAAAAATATTATGAAAAAATAGAAAAAGATCCGTACCCTGATTTGATAAAAACCTATAACTAAAATATCATCGAAGCACATCAAAAAGGAATCATCACGACAACTGAAGAAATTTCTGATTAAAAAACAACCTCCTATTCCATTTTTCTATCACTTACCGAAAAATTACAAAAACTTGAGCAATCCTCCAGGGCGACCCATTATCTCGGGAATAGATGCTTTGACCAGCAATCTTGTTGAATTCATTGACAAGAAGCTACAGAAATATGTTTTTAAACTAGAAAGCTACATAAAAGATTCTACGGATATACTAAAGATTTTGAAGGGAATACCATGGAAGAAGTCATATCTATTATTAACGATGGATGTGGCTTCCCTCTATAAGAATATAGAACACAAATTGGGAATATTATGCATTAAATATTTTCTGAAGAATGATCTTCAATTGAAAGATGACATCATCAATTTCATTCTCAGTAGTCTAGAGTTTACACTGGAAAACAATTTTTTCACATTCAATGGAGTATTGTTCCATCAAAAATTTGGGACAGCGATGGGCTCTAAAACAGCTTGTTCATATGCAAATTTAGCAATGGGATTGTTTGAAAAAATTTACATCTACGAAAATGTACACAATAGTGGTCTAATAGTATATAAAAGGTATATAGATGTCCTATTTTTTATATGGGACACGGAATGTGGGGACCTGCATGAATTCATGGAAGAAATAAAGAACAATGACTGGGGTTTCAGCTTTGAACCAACTATCAATAAGAAAAGCATCAATTTTCTGGATCTGACCATATTTGTGGAAAAAGGTGAAATATACACGAAATCGTTCTTCAAACCAACTAATCGAAATTCCTACATTGACTATAGAAGTGGACATCACGCAAAATGGTTGAGTAATATCCCAGCGAGTCAATTCAGAAAAATAAAGAAGAATTGTTCCTCAAATCTAGACTACACTGTTCAATCGAAAATATTGGAAAAAAGATTTATGGAGAGAAGATATCCGAAAGGGTTAATATGCAGAGCACAAAAACACTATGAAGGGATACCACAAGAAGCACTTTTAGCATCCAGACAGGAGAAAAATGCAGGAGATAAACATAAGTTGAACTTCATTACCACATACAATAAGCGACACAAAAAGATCAGGGAATGTATAGAGAACCATTGGCACCTACTGAAGAACGATCCTATACTAAATAAAATAATCCCTGATAGACCTGGGATCACATTCAGGAAAGCACCTAATATTAAGGGGAAAATAGCACCTAGCCGGCTGAAGCAAAATTTGACAGAGCACAATGGAGAAGAAACACAAAAAGGCACAAGATGTGGAAGGAACAGATGCCTATGTTGTAGGAGTATCCAACAGAGAACGCAGTTCACATCCACAAATAATAAAGAAACATTTCTGATCAAATACAAAATGGACTGCACTACGAAATATGTCATCTACTTACTTGAGTGCCCATGTAATCTACAATATGTGGGAAGAACAATCAGACCTTTACATGAGAGACTCAACAAACATCGGTCAAATATGGAAAACGGTTTTAGGGCACACGGGGTGTCATTTCATTTTGATATGCACCACAGTAGGGACTCTACATCCATTAGAATCACACCCATAGATCATATACAGGCACATATACTAAATAGTTTTGAAATGTTGAGAAAAAGAGAAAAATATTGGATGTTCAGGCTTGATACATTGAAGCCCAGGGGATTAAATTTGGTCTCTGAACTGATATAGAGGGAATGATTTCGTGAATACTTTTTTCTCTTTGCTGATTATTATTATTACTTTACTATTTTTTAAAATTCTAAAAAACCCTTTATTCCTAATTTCTGTTCTCTATTTTTACTTACACTTACTTTTACCATACAAAGGATCAAATACTTATGCCACACACACTTGGAAACACTATACTTAGACACGATGTATCACACCCTGCAGTTTAAATCTAACAGCAGGGTGGGTTCTCTAACATACTTGAAACACACTTGTATGAATACTTTTATTATTTTTTCCATGTACACTTCATTGCTTATTTATTTCACACATACCTTTACTAACTGCACTAAGATACAACACATATATTAATTTTTGAAACACACTGTTATGAATACTTTTATTATTTTGTTCCATGTATTATTGCTTATTTATTTCACACATACCTTTACTAACTGCACTAAGATATAACACATATATTAATCTTGGCACAAAAGAATAAAGATATGCGCCCCTACTGGTGGAAAAATAGATCTACAGGCTTTGGGTACCAGTTAAAAGCATCACTTTTGCAACTGCTTCCAGGTGAGCGCCATCTAGTAAATCTTTTACATTATGACACCACCAAATAGAAATAGTGTTTAATTTTTTTCCTCTATGTCAGTTTATGAAAAGGAGACCTGGATTAGTAGAAATTGTGACACATTAAATGTTTTCTGAGTGGGGATATTTTTTTGTGTTAGTAACAATTCCTTTGTTTTGCCGATAGTTGGCTCTTCAGGGAGATAGAACCCAGATGTCTCCTATGGGAACACCAGCCTTTTCACTGGTGCTCCACATGCACATAACCAATAATAGGATCGACAACACGGGTTAGTCCAAATGACTATTTTTATTTATTTATGTTATATGTGGATTCAGATATAATTAACACACCATTTATAAAAGCCTCCCTGGATCACACAATTTTTAATAGAGCACCTGTTTTATGATATATAACCAAAAAATCTTTTATTCAATAAAATTATTTATTTCTCAATTTTTATTCACTTTTTCAGTATTTTAAAAGGAAAGAAACTTTTTCTTTCTTTTCTCCTTTTTTCTTTGTTCTCTCCTATGTTTTTAACCTAGAAAACAAATTAAATGTTTAAAAAATACTAGCAATTATACAGCTTGAGAACAGCACAATTAAAATATAACTGAGATACAAGATATATGGTGGCGCATGATACTAATACTGCCACATACAAGAGGAACACCCGAGCTCTGCTGGTTCTATCACCCTGAGAGGGATAAAGGGTGATGATTATATTATGTTTTTTTTTTTTGCTGCCCTTAATGAACAGAAATTCAATGTGATTTTACAGGCGGTTCCGCTCAGAATTTCATCTAGTTTTTTATATGGTTTTTATAGTCGGATTTGTAAGATTATTTGTGATACTTTTTATTTATGATTATATGGAAAATGTAACTTTTTGATGAAAATTGCGCCAAAAACCTGGACACTCCCGCTTTCATGACGATTTTGACGTCATTTGTGAAGGTAACACCTACTAATTTGTATCATGAGGGGGGCTATATATAGGACTTGTATTGTGGCTTGGGGTATCCCTGAGGAAGGTGCCAGGAGGGCACCGAAACACGTCGGAGAGAATAAAGGAGAACTGTTTGAACATCACCAACACGTGTGTTCTTTGGAGTCTCGTCTTGACCTGGCAGCGCGGACTGTTTAACCCCTTCTTTCCCAGCAACACCTCCTGTGTAATAAGAGATTTATAAACATAACATTTCCCACATTCTTTACATGAATATGGCTTCTCTCCTGTGTGAGTTCTCTCCTGTGTAATAAGAGATTTCTAAATAAAACATTTCCCACATTCTTTACATGAATATGGCTTTTCTCCTGTGTGAGTTCTCTCCTGTGTAATAAAAGGTTTATAAACATAACATTTCCCACATTCTTTACATGAATATGGCTTTTCTCGTGTGTGAGTTCTCTCCTGTGTAATAAGAGATTTCTAAATAAAACATTTCCCACATTCTTTACATGAATATGGCTTTTCTCCTGTGTGAGTTCTCTCCGGTGTAATAAGAGATTTCTAAATAAAACATTTCCCACATTCTTTACATGAATATGGCTTCTCTCCTGTGTGAGTTCTCTCCTGTGTAATAAGATAAGTTTCTAAACAAAACATTTTCCATATTCTTTACATGAATATGGCTTCTCTCCGGTGTAATAAGAGATTTCTAAATAAACATTTCCCACATTCTTTACATGAATATGGCTTCTCTCCCTGCACATTTTTTTACATGAATATGAGACTTCTCCTGTGTGAGTTCTCCTGTGTAATAAGAGATTTCTAAATAAAACATTTCCCACATTCTTTAATGAATATGGCTTCTCTCCTGTGTGAGTTCTCTCCGGTGTAATAAGAGATTAATAAACATAACATTTCCCACATTCTTTACATGAATATGGCTTCTCTCCTGTGTAATAAGATAAGGTTTCTAAACAAAACATTTTCCATATTGTTTACATGAATATGGATTCTCTCTGGTGTAATAAGAGATTTCTAAACAAAACATTTCTCACATTCTGAATTCTAAATTATTCAAAACTTGTAATATTCATTTTTTTTTTTTTATGCAAGAAGCCAAAAGCTCAGAAGAAAATCTGAAATCTTAATTTAAAGCAGACGTGTCTATTAAACAAGTGTTATTTCATAATTCAACACACAATAGAAAATAAGTGTTAAATAAAATAAACTAAGTTGCATAATTGGACTCATCGTCAGTGTCAGCAGCGGAGAGAAGCCGTAATCTCCAGTGTACCCTGTGAGATGGAGGCCTGAGTGACGGCAATACCAGACCTGCTCTATCTACCACATCCACATCCATCATTGGTGTAAATCTGTTTAATGAAGGCTAGGGGACAGAAAACCACCCTATGTAGATGATTAGCTTGAAACAATTCAGATGTTTTGCAAGATCATGTCTATAAAAGCCATGTATTCTCAGAGATTATTCTATGTCAACAAATTTGAAGGACATTACTGACTGAATTGCATAGGAAGTGTGGAATATCGGGGATTTCAAAATGGCCGCCATGGAAGGTGGAGGGATGTGAGGGAATTTTGCATCAGCAAAGTTCAATCTGACCCATACATCCAAAGCAGAGCCCTAAATAGCTCCCGGATTCAAACTAATTGCTTTGAAGTGGACAGGGGAACGTTTCCCTGTTATTTGAACCCTTTCACATTGACGGAGGGCAGCATTAGAGGCCCCAGTAATTCAAGGTCTATACTTGGGGCTGCATCAGCAAAAGACATTGAATGCTGCATAAATTACCGACCCCAACAGGGCAAAAACCTGCCCCTGCCGGAAGGAGCAGGCGTGAACCTGGTCAACCGCCACACACAGAAGAACAGACCACTGCCCGACAATCTTGGAGACCGGACCACAAGTTCCCGTGGCCTAGCTGCAGCTGTCGCCATCTTGGAGGCAAAGGACCGGGCCTGAGACGCCGGTGGCTCAGACTTAACGAGTGGTAGGGCCTCACGGAGGTGAATCTTATCCTCAATCACCTTACCCACCCACTCTTGTTGTGTTTTCTGTGGTGCTGGGGAGACCTGATCAGACATGCTCTCATCCTTGGAGAGCACTCGCCATCGAGAGTGCTGCGGCTGGGTCCTGTATGTGCGGCCCCCTATACCTGAGACACAATAATATCGTCTCAGGGATTAACAGTGGAACGGCTGCTCTAGGGTGGGGGCTGCATGCAAATTACTCTCAGCAGCAGTGAAAACCACAAATAAATTAGTCCCACTGCAGAGGTCAGGGGGCTATTTAGAGAAAGGTTATACACACGAGGAAGGTCATATACACCCCCTCTCCCTCATTTCTTTCTTTGGACACTTTACATTCTAGACACTGATGGTATAATTAAGATATGAAATAAAGTGAAACACTGCAGCCTCCTGGTGGATGAGGAATACACGGATATATAACTATATTAAAGCTCACTCACCTAAATAAAAGTGGATGCCTAATTACTATCAAAAGAGTTGTCTGACCATAGGAGGATGAAATATGTAGAAACGTGCGCTAAAAGTAAGCGCGGTGAAGGAGTAAATATGTGAGAAGCAATCTTTCCTCCAGCAAACTCCTATCGGTTATAGGATCCTGACTGATGATGAAATATTGAGGTCGAGCTCTCTGCAATCTACAGTGTTGGTCTAATGTTAATATCAGGGCAAATTGATAAATTGACTATTGCTCGGCTGCTGCAGCTCGAACATCAATGTCGTCTGAAATCTTTGTATATGACGAGGATACCAGCAATCTCATCCTTGCTCAGTTACAACTCTGTCTGATTTTGTAGATGTCCCTTCTGAAAACTAGAGACTGGGAGATGGAACCGAAGAAACTTACTGTTTATGACCTCCATTGCCACTTATTGGCGGAATATCATCATCACAACAAGATCCCAAAGGGCCTCTGCTGTAATCTGCCACCAGCCTTGTTGCTGATAAAGAATATTTTCCAACTTTTCAAAAAATTTGGAACAAGTGTTCCTTAGATTTCTATTTCAATGTTATATATAATATTATAATTATATAATAAATAGTAATACATAAGCTTTCTATTACTATAAATCTGCAAAGGATCTGCCGGATCTCCAGAGGAATGACAACATACGGCTGCAGCCAAGTGGAAAATATGACAAACACTGGCTAAAGGCAAAGATTGTCCAGAAACTAGGACCTCGTCCTACAACATTGTAACAGAGGAAGGAAGAAGACTAAGGAGAAATCAGAGATACCTAAGGAAAAAGCAAGAACAAGATGATTCATGGCCTTTTGAACAGTATCCTGACAGCCAAGACAACGAGACAGCAAGTACAAGCAAAGTATGACCATGACTGCTGACCATCAGGGTGAGGATTCTGGCCAGAGACAGCCGATATCAGAAGGGAGATTACCAGAATCAGAAGAAATACAAGATACAGACAGTGACACTTCTTATGTTATTAGAGCTGGCAGAATGATCAGAAAGCCTGCGCACCTCAAGGATTATATCTAACTACTTATTATAATTATCTCTAACTTGGTCATGTTAATCATTGTGTTTTATTATTTTTCATTGTTCCTCTACTTAAAAAACAAAAGATGTAGCAATATGTTACATACTGTGTTGCCCTAGGGGCCTCACTACTTGTATGTGTGTACTTAAGGATGGTGGAACGTGTTGGTTCAGTTGTTGGGGACAAGAACAGTGACTTGTGTAATGGCGGCGAACGCCTCATAATAAAGTGCCTGAAGATACGCACTGAATGTGATTCAGAGGAGTACCGAGATGGCAGCTGCCAACGTAGCCCACCGGTCTGCTGTGACCATGTCTCGGGTGGCTTGTGCACACTGTGAATTGTGCTCTTTGAATTCCACTGAGTGATTGACAGGAACATTTGAATAGTTAAACAGCAGGAGGTATTGGAAGTGGCCAGATCTTTGCTGTTACGGGCAGATGCTGTCCATGAATTACAGCCATCATTGACTGTGTATGGATCATGCCCAGCTCCTGTGCCTGCTCCATACACACGCCCCAGATTTATGGGGTGCACAAAGGGGTTACTGATAAACACATACATTTTTGGATGTCCACTGTCCTAATATTTTTGTTTGATGAATACATTACAATTTCGAGCTAATGTCACAGTCATTACATAACTTCTGTATCTTTTATTTGTAGGCAACTAAGCCTCTTCACCAGAGAGTAAAATTCAATCTGAACATCATGGAGGCAGCAGAGGTCAGAAAGTGTCATCTGGAGACCAGGCCGTATTCACAGGGTTTTCATTTGTCAACTTGAAAATCTTCACCAACGCCCTTCTCTATAGTCACCAGAGTCGACTGGACACAGTTATAGTCTAATGACATCAGCATTTTCCAATATGATGTAGTCTTTGCTTTTATTTATAGAAATATTATTATTTAATGAAATTAGTTTTTGGACTTCCTAATGGAAGAGGAATGATAATATTGGGGCTTCCAATAAAAAAGAAAAAAGCGGCGTTCTCAGGCTTCGGCTGCAAACAGCTGGACCGTGGAAGTGCTTTGTGCAGCGTGAAACGGCCGTCGTCCAACCTTAAAATTTGTCTCACTCGTCATTGTCCAAGAATTCAGCAGGTGTATTATTTCTTATGAAACTTTCAGGTGAAGCACCTTTGACTAGTTTGTTCCATGTTTAACAGTTTCTTAAAGAGCATAAGAAATCGTTTATTAAGGTGGATAATCGGCGTCCAATATCTTGTGAATTGTTGTATAAACTTTGCTCCGTTATAGAAATAGTTTGTTTCAGCACTTTGGAAACTCATTTGTTTAGATCGACATTTACTTTTACAATTTTCGGTGATTTTAGGGTTGGGAAGATTGTTTCGCTCAGTAAGAGGTAAATTTCGGGTTTAGATTTGAACGATGTTTCTGTCTCCGGGTCTCGGGTAGTTATATTTTTGAAAAAATCATAATCAGATCAGTTAGAGCGAGGTACAAGAATTACATGAAGGTCTATGGATGGTACATACAGTATGTTTGTTCAATTAGGAAGGCTCAGGTGGGGTGAATAGTGGTGCTGACTCTCTTGGTCCTCTTACTATTATAAAGATAGGACTTCAACAAATAAATATCAGTTTAACACCTTTAAAAAAAGATTTCAAATACTTTAAAGTGGATTTCTTCTCATTCGTTCAGGATCGGAGCAGTCACGGAAGCTGCTAACAAGGGAGATCAGGATGATCAAAAACATGGGTAGATGGAAATCAGACAGAATGGAGCTGTATGTTACACCTGCTTTACTGTTTGTTAATCATTGTAAATATTTCTTTTATTTTTTTGGCACTAAGATAGTGTGGATCGTTGGGCGCGCCTTCATCCATTGGGTACAGAGGAGAGCCGCACTGAGAGTTTATACTGAGGATCTTTGCTTTCTACACAAAGGTCAAACACTGCACACAACTTATGGTGTTAAAAAGGTAGACATTGTGATTACCATGGAGCGCATAGAGAAGGAGAGGATGAAAGTTTACAGGCAACTGTGCGTGACAACAAATTCTGTATTATTTTAAGATTTGTGAAAAGTCGTGGTGTTTGGATGCCAGGGAGGCCACTTGCAGTTGTCACCCGGACAGGTATTCAAAATTTGGAGTAAATATTAACCATTCATTTAAAAAAAAAAAAAAAAAAAAAAAAAAAAAACTGAAGCCTTTTCCTCTGGAGCTCCTCCCAGTGCTCATTTATATTCACTGACATTGCAGAGACGCTCATCATTGTGAACCTCTACATGTACACAACTCAATTGTCAATGGGGTTTTAGCTTTGCCAACGATCAATGAGCTCCTTCTTGCTCAGCACCTGGCAGTAGATATCTTTACAGTGTTCGAAAATATGTCAAAAGGGCTCATTTGACTTTTCAACCGTTAGTTGGCTCATGTCAAGGTAACGCAAAAAACGCTACACTGTGAAATATGGTACCTTTTTCTCTACACAGACAGAATGTAGCAAAAGGAAGATGTAACCAATGCCAATTTCAGCTTGTATTTTTTGTATTAAATGTTTTTTGCCTAAGCCTCAGCCCTTTCTCCATAAACAAAATGTTGTAAAAGTTTAACATAGTTTTATTTGCTTCTCTAGTATAGGGGTGGGGGTGTAGAGTTAATCGAATATATTTGGCCAAATTTAGAATCTGAATATATATATATTCCTATTAGTAATGCATCTTGGAGGCTGCTGCATCATACATTATTGTTAGGAAGATGCTCTATCCTGGACACAGACACTGCAATTTATCATCCAGGATACTGCAGGGAAATCTAGACAAGACTCTCCACACACCTGCAGCAGCGACACTTGTGGGGGTGTCCCCAATACATGTACTGTAGAAGTGGTCTGCTGACTATTCAGCATAAGACGCATATACCATCTTTGGATCCGACACAGATTGTGTGGGAGAGGATACCAATTATTTTATTAATCCCACTCATCTTCCTACTCCAGTGATGCAGAACCACCTATGCAGATGCCATAGGACACAAAATGAGCCAGAGCCCAGTGTAAGTGACCCCCAACCCAACAGTAGTGACAAACAACCCAGCACTAGTGACCCCCCAACCCAGAATAGGAGCAACCAACCCAGGACTAGTGACCTCCAACCCAGCATTAGTGACCCCCTATGTACATCAGCCCAAGATAATTTTACACCACATATTTCTGATTTTATTTACCAATTGAAAATTCAATTTCACACTGCTAACCTTAAAGAAATAAGAGTTTTTCAAAGTTTTTTCTCTGAGCAGTTTGTAAGTCTCATGGCGGTTGGAAATAAATTTTCATGGCCAACAATTTATGGCCTGAAGCCGCACTTCATCATTTTCCATTCATTGACACAGTAAAAAAAGATGAAGTATTGAGGTTGGGTTCTTCACACGGAGATTGAGAAGAAGCCAGAACTGCCTCAATATTAGAGTGTTGACGCTTTATATAACACTCCAGTATTCCGCATGGCAATGACCCGAAAATGTGTTGACGCCATCAGCAAATTTTTACAGTTCAATAATAATTCACAAAGTCATACAGAGATGACCCAAATTTTGACCGACTTTTCAAAATTCGGCCGATCATTGAGCCCCTCAGGAAAAAGTTTCTTGAAGTGTACAATCCCCAAAGGAAAATCTGTGTGGATGAGTTCCTAATACATCTCAAGGGGAGGCTGAAATTCTGGCAGTACCGGACCAGTAAGAGGGTACGGTTCAATGTCACAATAGCAGTGTCAGGGCAATTACCTGACATTGCTGAGTAATTGTTTTAAAAAGTAATTGTTTGATTTACTGAATATACATATATACACAATTATATGTATGACTTCTAAGATGGCGTCCAGAGCTCTTATGTAAGTTGTTTTTAAGTAAGAACATGTAGAGACATGTCTCTGACATGTCTACAGGGCTCCCCATCTGGTCAAGATAAGATAAAGGGGTTATTGAGGGACATGGAAAGTCACTATATCCTCTGCCAACTGTTTACATGATAAAGAACCAATCACCATGCCATAGGGAAAACGTTGAACATTTCAAAGGGTTTCCTTCTGTTAACAAAGAATCCCCGGTTTAAGTCCACTCTAAAGTGCCTCCACCAGGAGGACTGTCAAACCCACTCACTCTAATAAAACAGGATCCCAATTGTTGACAAAACTAGAGATTGTTTGGTTTGAGATGTGAATCTCTGCTGGTGATACTTGTTTGTTAACGAATTCTAAATAGTACTGCAGTACAAGCAGCGTACAAGCTGCACACCCGGTCGGGTTCATAGGTATTCTTGTTTAAGTGAGACCTGTTGTGTTGAGGTGTGTTAGTGAAGGGTCAACTCCTAAGGCTGTTGTGACTGGCTCCGTGGCCAATAGTCTGAAGGGTAACAGAATGTTGAATAGTTTCTCTGTGTGAGGTCACACACTTGATTACCTGGTAGGGAGTTGGTCTACCTGGTAGGGAGTGTTGGTCTACCTGGTAGGGAGTTGGTCTACCTTGGTGAGTTTTCAGTCCTGAAATTGGTGGGCTGTATAACTACCTGTTTATCTGGGTAGGGCGTTAACTGCCTTGGGGATATTCCATCACCTTGGTGGGCAGTATAACTACCAGATCTACTTAATAGAGTGAGTTGGTGACTACCCGGGGAAAATGGGAAATGAGCAAAGTGGACATGCATCCAGGAAGGATGCAGAGGTTTGGGTCTCGGCAATAGACATTGTTTAACACCTAAAGGGCACAGAAGCAGTCAAAAATTGCAAACCTATGCTAAAACAGATGAATGCCGGTATTAAGGGGGTACTAGACTAACAGGCATGGCAAAAGTTTCTAACCAACCACAACGGGTAGCTTGAAGATCATAATCTTTATAGTCAGGTACTAGCATGGCATGAAGTAGCCCAGAGAATGACTTTAATTAAGCCTAACTCACGGGAGATGGAGAAGGGACAGAATATGACTTAAAGGACATGGTAAAGTCACCAGACAAATTGCTCATTGCTCTTGGTAATACAAAACCAAGATCCCTGGTAGTGTCAGCTCCACCTCTGCATTGCAATCCAGAGGGATGGACTTGCCCAAACTGTGGACAACAAAAGTTGGAGAATTTTCGTTCAACATGTGGACAGCCAAGGCCCAACTTGCTGGCCAACCTGTATCCATTAATAAATAAAATACATGTCCACTCTGGACATGGAGATATAGAGCACCATGAGTATGAGCAATACCAACCTTGGACTCCTAGTGAACTGTTGGCCATGTGTAACACGTTGCCAGATCCCCGCACAGTCCCCAGTACATTTCTTCGCAAATTAGAGGGGATTCAGACGGCGTATAAGGCCACCTGGACAGACTTGGAGGGTCTATTCGAAACAAAAAGAGGGGAAGTTCTAAAAAACCAAATATTAGCCAAAGCCCCTGGTGCTGTCCCAAGACATAAGAATACAAAAGAATCAGGGGTAGAGTTAATTGCTGCAATACGCCCCTGGGTGACAGAACAACAGGACCACCAAACTGACAATTTCATGACACAGGCACAAAGAAAATTTGTTTCCTTAGACCTACACTGTAGGACTCTAGCAGAATACTATAGACAGAAGAGAATCCCACGGGGACTTAGGAGCAATCTCAGACCAACCATCCATCTTCTCTGAGAACGAGGACTATTGTAACAAGTTTAAGTAAATACTAAACAAATGTTCATTTGATCTGATTGCATTAACAATAGAACATCTACAGACTGCCATTACGGAGACAAAAGAGAAAGTGACAACGATTGAAGCCCAGCTAGTGGGGTCCTTTACCTCTAACGACCTGGCGGACCTAAAATCCCGTATAAACGAATCTTTGAATAACTTCAAGAAAACGCTCCAGGACCGGAAACGCCAAAAATTTCAGTGTGACATAGAAGACTACGAAGGAGAACAGAGTCTACCAATGGAAAGATACAGGGGTTTTTTTCCCAAGACCCTGGCAACCGTACCCAGGACAACCACAGTCACCAAGCACTGGGAGCGATTCCAGCACTGGAGCCCGAGGCGCTATTCCTTTTTTACCCAGACCACGAAGAGGCGCCCCACGCGGAGGTCAAGGCGGCGGAGGCCCCAACAGAATGAGAACGAGATCACAGGTAAGGGTCCCAATCTTGTAGTCAATATCTCTAATTACACCCTCTCTCCTACAGAATTCAATGTCCTCAACAAGGGTCTGACATTTTGCCCTACCCCCAGATGGAACTCATTCAACCTAGAGAAGGATTTACAGTCTTTCTATCGCTCTATACGCCTGAAAACCCACTTTGGTTTGAATGAGACGACCACCAGTTCAAGGACCCCTGAGACCCCCAGGGACCCACTACAGATTTCATCACTAGGACTTTTTAACAAAAGCTCCTTTGCTCCTCCAAAGACACATAATGCTGTGGAAACACTCATCACACTTATAGACACGGACGTAAAGGCTCACATCCACGAACATAGACTAGGTTTCTATAAAACTAGGAGCAATATTTCTCCCATAGAACGACAAGCACTAGCGGCCCTACAAGACAACGCCACCATTACTATCAAACCCGCAGACAAGGGGAAGTCAATAGTGGTAATGAACACTATAGACTATAAGAAAGAAATCTACCGCCAACTAGGAGACACGGAAACATACAGTAGAATCAATATTGATCCCCTCTGGTCAATCCAAACTAAGATCAATAACACATTGTCCAGGTACCACAAAGACAATATAATAGACAAAAAAACCAGGGAGTACCTGACGAAGAATAACCCTATAACGCCAGTATTTTACACACTGCCGAAAATCCACAAAAACTTGTCTAATCCTCCAGGAAGACCCATTGTGGCATCAACTCGGTACTTTCACCTTTGTCTAAATATCTAGAAAAAATCTTCACCCCACTGGCACGGAAAACACGATCATTTATCCTAGATACAGGCGATTTTCTCAAACACATTAGAACACTAGGGCCCATCCCGCAAGATAGCCTCTTGGTAACCCTAGATGTTAACAGCTTGTACACATCCATTGACCATAACAAAGGGATGCAGGCTATTCAGACTATTCTCCAGAATACTGACCTCCCTCATACCTCCTCTGACTTCTGCTTGGATCTTTTGGGGTTAGTTCTCAGGGAGAACTATTTCCTCTTTGGTGACGATTATTATATACAGAAACGGGGGACCGCAATGGGGTCGAATTTAGCCCCAGCTTATGCTAATCTCTATATGGATGATTTTGAGAGACAATACATCTATCCTAACAACCTATTCCAGAACAATTCACTCATTTGGCTCAGATATATAGACGATGTCTTCTGTATCTGGAAAGGTGACCTCACATCCCTCAACGACTTCTTTAAACACTTAAACTCCATCAGAGAAGAACTACAGTTTACGATGGAGTGGAGCAAGGAACAAATTCATTTTCTTGACACCAACATTTTTGTAAAATCCGATCACTCATTAGGCTCTGACATTTTCTATAAACCAACAGACAGAAACAGACTCCTCGTGTATGACAGCTGTCATCCCCTCTCCACCAAAAATAGTCTACCCAGGTCACAACTAAACAGGGTGGCTCGAATCGTGTCTGAGGAAGACACCCTCCCGCTCAGGCTCCACGAAATGGGTCAAAAATTCTTAGACAGGCACTATCCTCGAAAGCTCATAGCAGAGGAGACAGAACGTATAACCAACCCCCCAGAAGCACCCATTTGTGTCGCCAAGCGTGAGAGGGTCCCCTTTGTACATGAACACCATCCCACTATGCCAAAAATATACAACATCATTAGGAAACACTGGCCACTTCTACAGCGAGTGTATCCCACAATCAAGGCATTTGAACTACCACCCATAATGTGCAAAAAAAGACCACCCAGTATCAAAGATAAGATAGTAAGAGCTGATATCGGAAGCACCTCCAAGATACCTAAACAAAGCTTTCTTAATACCCAAAGGAAGGGAACTTTCCCATGTCTCAACTGTTTAGCATGCTCAAATGTTATCAAGGGCGAACACTTCAGCCACCCCCAAACAGGAAAATCATATCCAGTGAAGGGCTTTTACACATGCGAAACAAATTTTGTGGTATACCTGTTGAAATGCCCTGTGGCCTCCTATATGTGGGGGAGACCACACAACATGTTAAGGATCGCATATCACATCATAAATCTACCATACGCTGTGAGAAAACATGGTTACCTATTCCAAAACACTTTATAGAGGCTAAACACTCAGTCTCTCAATTACGTTTTCAGGTCATAGAGCAGGTCAATGCATCTAGACGAGGGGGAGACCGTATCAAACTATTAAAGGATAGAGAGAGGTTTTGGATTTACACATTACAAACATTGAGTCCTAGGGGCATGAATAGGGAAATTGACTGGTTGATCTGATCTTTCTTTCCACTAATCTCCGTTTGTTTCCATCCCAGATGTACTATGGAACTTGATCCCTCCATCCCTAGTCACCTTCTATATCGTGGCACACCCAGATTGGTAAGAGCACCTCCAATAGTGTCTCATAGAGCCTTTGTTTTCCCCTTTTTTCCCCCACCTTTCCCTTTATGTGGCTGTAAGATTGGGACCCTCTGTGTTCTCCCCTTGTTTTGAATTCCTCCCTTACAGGTGTCAATCAGGTGAAAAGAAGCTGTACTCAATCCCCATGGGGGATAAAGAAAAGGAGAAATCTGTGAATCCCCTAATTTTGAAAATACTGTATATACAACATACCATTGCATTTTTCTCTATGCCTGAAATAAGTGTATGTTTCATTGTTGTGATATTGTAAAACAGTATATCCTTCCCTTTCTTCTCCTTAATATTCCAACCAGATAGCCCCACTATCTGGAATACTCTTGACATGACATAACAGCCCTGATCACAGAGTGGACTAAACCTATTTCCCATTCTATACTTAATATCAACTTATCTTGCTGCTAAACTACACAGTAGTACGGATTCTGTACGTCTATGCAATAAATAGAAGGTGCGATCACGTGATACACCACGTGATCGCGATACTTCAACTCCACATTGCGCAATCGCAGAAGCTGCCGCGCCCCGCTGCATCGCGCATGCGCGGGCGTCTGCCGCGACTTCCGGGTTCGCAGGCATTTAAGACAGAAGCCATGGAGGCTTCACACACCGCTGCACATATGGAGAAATAGGACATTTAAGGTAATCACCTGCTCTCTCACCAGACACTATGGGGCACAGAATGGAGGTGCACTTGTCAATATTTGGGGGCAAATTCTTAGCCTACTTGTTTTTCCCTCAGGTGACTCCTCACCAGTCCATACAACTTGGCATAAGATTGAAATATATAAGGTAACAACACAGAGTAAACACGCTTTCCTATACATAGGTAGTTCCTATGTACTGATATATGATTGTATACCATTTTCTTCACATATAGGCTGAGACTATCAATTGCCTGGCAGGCTTTTGACCCTTATTGTTCCATTAAGAATACACCAGATCATATATAACGGAAGGTGGGGTACCCATAATATTTTCCTATATTGGATATTCCTGTATACCTCTCTCTCTCTCTTTTATGATTCCTAGACAGGTTCTGTCTTCTTCTCCTCCCCCTTGACTCTTACTGCTGAACACATTTTTCTAATGATGGGGGTTTCTACCCCCCGACGTTGTTCTAAGTAGCCTTGTAAATATGTATATATGCTCTCTACTTAGGGGTTAGGGGCATCCACCCCCTACCCCTATCCCACTATACTGTACATTAGAGCACTTTTCTGATGATTTTTATTTATATTTTTTCTCTATAGCAACTGGCTTGATAAAGACCAAAAGTTTTGGTCGAAACGTTGCCCATTATATGTTGCTCCTGTACTCTGCTTTGCACTTGAATAAATACAACAAAACACAGAAACTGAAGGAGTGTGCGATTCTGTTATTCTACACTAATGACACAGGCACAGACGTCTAAGCAGACAGTAGCTGGAACAACTGTGGCTTGACTATGGATATGAGAGAGAGGACAGTAAGGATATGAGACTGTTAAAACACACGTTCATATTTGGACTCAGAACACCAATACAGGATGCTGTGAAGAAGGCTCGGCCTGACTGGCGATCCTGTCTGTTTCCTGACCTGGTAGCTATAGCGGAGGGGGCAGAGCTTGATCTACAGAGTAAGAAGAAACCTATGCTGGTAAATCAACAAACAAAATGGAAAAAATCCCAGCCACCGGCGGCAACAGAGGCCATACGGTGAATGGGTGTCCGTGAGGAAACAGAATTCTTCACGGTATATTTCCAGACTAAAATGCTGGGAGTGTGAAAAATTGGGGCACTGTTTCTCTGAGTGCCCAAAAAGGGATCAGACTAAGGGTCAGGTAAGGTTAAACTGCTGGAAGTGTGGTGAGGTTGGTCATTATGCCATAGTGTGTCCACAAAAGACACCACAATAAAGTGGCTACAATTGTATAAATTTAAGTCCATGACAGTTCCACCCCCTCCATATAGAGACTCCGAGGAGCGGGTGGGAGCTAGGTGTTTGCAACCAAATAACTACCTCATGACGCAGACACCGACTACCAAGCTGACAGTGAGTGACCCTGACTGTGAATGTGAAGTATGTAACCATGGTGATAAGACAAAGAGTATGTATTTATAAGTGGACTTGAACAGCCCATAAGGGGCATTGTAATGAGAGCTTGTCCTGCCTGGCGAACCTGCCCATTCCCAGAGCTACTGGCCATAGCAAGGGGAGTGAAACTTGGCTTGCAGAACAGGGGAAAGCCTGTGCTGTCAGGCCAACCATACAGAAAAACAGGAGACTTTGTTTCTCAAAAACAGTGAAGGTCGCCAGGTAGGAGTAGCATGTCTTAAATACATTGTTGGGCCTGCTGGGAGGACAAATATCAATCCCCAGCGGCAGCAACAAAGAGTATACAAAGTTATGACGGATATAAGAAATATCCACAGTAATATACTTTGAAAATTGTAATAGGATATTGAAGCCTCCATACAGCCCCTTATACTTCACAGGGTACTGGTGTATAAAGTAACTTGGAGGTGCACCTTGAATTTCTCCTCAGGTGCCACAAAACTAATGTTACACATAACTCTATGAGTGTTAATGCAGATGGCAATACACACACAGACAATAAGGAAAAGGTTGGGAGATAACAATCTCTCCTGTAACCATGTGTTTGAGAGGTTTGAGACCTGGCATAAGGTCACTGTATGTTCTAGTACTCTTTGATTAAGGATAATAACAGGCTGTATGGATCTGAAAGTCAAAATAAGGGACCTGTTTATTATAACACCCAATTGAGACCCCTATCTAATCACAAAAAGAGTTTTTAATCTCCAAGAAGAAGCTGCATATATAAATGAGCTGTCATTCTCCTTGGACACTGGGAGTAATATGAAGTCATATGGAATTAGACTGTACATAATTGGGGTAAAAGGAGCAGTATGCTTTCAAACATAAAATTGCAAACTACACACAACCTTTTATTGAGTACTAAAGGGACTAAGTAACTTGAAGATGGTTTTTCTTCTCTCTCTCTGTGTGCTGATGACAATACACATACAGACAGCAATATATGAGACGAGTAAAGCTTCCAAGGGAAAACTATAGTTGTGTAAATCAGCTGCCATTTTCCTTGAACGCTGTAAGGTTGTCAAAGTTTGCACTTTCGCAGTGTACTATGCTGAATCCAGGGGGGATTCAGCGTGATACACCGTTGACAGAAACCACATGCAACCAGACATTTGTCAATTGTCATTTGAACCCCCACATTATACTCATAGTGCTAAGTCCGGGACAGAAGACCAGCATTGATAAACCACACATATAGGATGCTAAGTTCAGAGATTCAACAAGTTTATAAATTTACCAGATGGGGGGAATTGAATAGTAATGATAATAGTGATGATATATATTGCACACTTACCAGTTGTAGGTGATGTGTGGTACAAGGGGATTAAAAAGCTGAACGGAGGTATGGGGTTCATAGTTACAAGAGGAGGATTAAAAAGCTGAACGGGAGATCTGAATCTCGCTGAGTCATGATAAGTCAGATAACGGCGGTGCACAGTTAAGAAGAGAAAAAATATAGCCGTTGCATTTATATTAAGAAGTTTCACTTTCAATGTTTTCATATCATTGACTCTTTTACTTTTAAAAGTATTTTACAGGACTAAAGAATTGAATAAAAGGTGAAGCAAGAAACAGATGATGCTCAAGTCGCTGATGGCAATGATATATTATGATATATATACTGTATATTATTCTCCCTCTGAGAGATATATGCAGAGGGCAGAGTAAGATAAAATGTAAAATATTCTTTGGTACATGTACATTGAGTATGGGGTTTTGTTCAAGATAAATAGTCCAGAAATAATACATTTATTGAGGTCTATGGTTTGGGGAAAGGACACTAATTCCAGGTATACATAGTGTATAGCACATGATCAGGTGTGACCTGGAGAGCCAGAGGGTTTCTATCTTCCTCAGGTAAACCAATCAAAGACTTTGAGGTGGAACGGGATCTGTTGGAGGCCTTGGAGCTGCTGGTGAAGGTACAAGTCGTGGGAGATGCTGAAGCGACCCTACCGTTACACACCTTGTCTTTGCCACGGACACCAGATTTCTCTTTTTCTCTCTCTCTTATAGGAACTACAGACTCAGAATATGCCTCAAGATAGAAAGGTGTGAGTGGAGGCAGGAGCTGTGGTAGTAGGAGACCACTGGTAGGTGGAAGGTAGGACTTGTCTACCCAGGAACTTGTACCCAGGAATGCCCAGGCTGGCACATGGTCCAACCCACCTGTTTTTGAACATTTGGTTTACCTCTGGGATCCAGACCCTCATTACAAGGTATGTTCAGGGTTGGCTTACATGTGCAGGACACAACCCTGGATGGGTTGTTAAAAACCCCTAGGAACCACACCCCAAACCATAGGGCCCATACTAGGGGCAGCAGGTGGGCTATATTTAGTTACCCAGGTGAACACAACCCCTAGTCTCTGTACTGGTCCCAGGGACTGAGTAAATTGTGTACTATAGCCATCTAAAGTGTGTATATATGAGCATGTTCTTATTGCAGCTTTTACCTGTCCTGAGTTTCACAAACTTGCACAGTTGTTTGTATAAGGTATAATAACCTGTTTCTCTTCAGTAGATTCTTATTGTCTTAAAGGAACACTCTCATTGAAGCCTGAAGGTTGGGTGGTCCTACAGAAACGCTTCAAGAAGAACTTTGAACCCAGATTGATGGGACATATCAAGTGCAGATGATTACGCTTACTGCTGTCAGACCAGAAAGACCAGTGCGGGTGCACGATGCCGGACACTGCAAGAAGGCCCTGGGACCACTAAGACACAATGAGGAGAGTGACATCCTTGATTCTTGTGTTGATAAAACACACTCTGTCTTTGACAAAGGTCACTGGAACACATACAACTGATATATAATTGAGGCTTACATAGCAGTACCATTAGAGCCATCAGAGGTCTTTAATAAGTCTTGTTTCCATGGTACTATACGGGATGACCTAAATGACCCTAAGGATTTTACTGTGATCTCTAAAAATATAATCAGTTGGAGGAAGTATCCATGGCTTCTCTTGGATTTGACAAACAGAAAACATACATACTCAATACGTGATAAAGCTACTAAGCTGATAACCACAAATAGGAAAGATGATGTGGTAAATTTGGGGGAAATACCTACAGATAAGATATATTTTACTATGACAACACCAACACAGGTTGAATACACTATTAGCAATACAGGGTTTGTATTTTATGAACCGGGGTGGGTTCGGACTTGGATTTAAAAACAAGAACTACATGGTTCGTAGGAGAACCCCTATCAACAGATCATTACACAATATGTAATAAAGTCAATAGAAGTCAACATGATCCACACTGCCTGGCACTAGATGGTCTGCAGAGATCTTGGTGTGCCAAGGCCCCAATGGTGGGAATCTTAAACTATTTATATTGTCTTGTAGATAAGGTAATGTACACTGTGCCCCTGAGGAAAGCCTGCACATTGTCCCCTGGGATATATCTGGTGTGTGGCCACAAAAACTTTAATTGGTTGCCACCTGGAGGGGAAGCAAGATGCACTCTAGCCAGATTACAGCCAGTGCCTATCCCCACTCCACACCTTCCCACTTGGGACCATGGCATTACTGTAAGTAATGAGGAGCACCCTAACAATCAAACTGTTTGGTGGAAAGGAGTACTCTCAACACTAGCCTTGTTTGGAGGCACTTGGGGGTGGATTCTGGGAACAATGTGCATGTTGGAGCTGATCCTCATAGGATGCTGCACTGTAAAGGCTCTGATTAGGATAATAAGACTCTGTACATGAGGCCACTAAAGGGTTGGCACCAGGTACAGAAAAATCAGTATAAAAGGAATGGCATGATGTTGCTCATCTTTCTCTAAGAAAGGGATTGAGAAGTCCAATGTCATTCAGCTCTTGCAGAGACAATAGTGAATATAGATATATAATCTTGGTCATCCTGATAGTCTGGAAACTAATAAAGTGTTGTGTTTCACAGATAAAAGACTACACCTGATGACAAGCACCCAGAATGGACAAAGCTGAAACTTCAGATGACCCAATCCCTCCAAATTGATTCAAGAGGGCTGACTAGATGACTGGCAAGCGTCGTGCACCTTATTGCAGGGACTTTTGATTGAAATCAAGACTCTACCTGAGCTATGATCAGAGTCAAGATGCATTTACACCTATTATATGCCCATTGAGGCTTCACATTAGGCTCAAAAGGTAACACCAGGAATACGGACAAGGAAACCGTGTCCCTGGAAGGGAAAATATTCTACAGTTGCACCCCCACAGTTTGGGTCAGTACCCTGTTGTCATTACAGGAGGGTAATCCAGTGTGACCACTGGTGTTGCCAGTATGGTTCCAAAATAAAGGCCTGTGGTGGGGTGCATCTCTAGATAAGTTACTACACAAGCATAAAGATTAGAGAATGCGTGTTCCAATGAAAATAAAGATGTGTGAATGCTTACAGGGGAAACCACCAAATGGGCACTCAGAATGGTATAATTACCCATAGTGTATGCAGCTTATCTGTGTATTCTGTGATATATCGCCTGTCCAGGGGGTCATCCTCTATATAGGCAGAATAGCAGCCTTAAGGTTACACAAGGTGATAAATCATGTATCTTCAGAAATTCAAACAATTAGAGGAGGAAATATGTCAGGGCAATTACCTGACATTGCTGAGTAATTGTTTTAATAAGTAATTGTTTGATTTATTGAAGAATATACATAATACACAATTATATGTATGACTCCTAAGATGGCGTCCAGAGCTCTTATGTAAGTTGTTTTTAAGTAAGAACTATAGAGACAGGTCTCTGCATGTCTCATGGCCCCATCTGGGTGAGATAAGATAAGGGTAGAGTACACACCCTGCAAGGGTTATTAAGGACTACATGGAAAGTCCCATATATTCCAGCTGTTACAATCACATGAAGCAATATGTTGGGGAAGCATCATGGAAGAATGAGAATGTAACAATGACTTTGAGCTTGATTAATCAGAAGCATCTGTCTTATTTAAACTGTTGGCACTCCCTTAGGAATACTTTATATTCAATTAAGACTCGATTTGTTATCCTCCGTCCTTACAGTAGAATCAGGCATTTTGCCGTGACCCTATTCATGTTAATGTTAATATTTAAGATTTCTTTTTTAAAGCAGTAAGTTGTGGACGTTGGCACAGAGGAGCTGCCTGGAGAGTTTTTATGAGGATCTTTAGCTTTCAGGATGTACTCCATTCAGGTATTTTGAGTAGTATTAGGTTTTCGATGGATAATATGTGTAATGATTCTACATGAATTGTCAAATTCACAAAACCTAAATTAATAATCATTACGCTGATGGGAATGATCGGGAATGGCAAGAAAATTGAATTTGCTCTGGCAAATGAACAAAGCATTTGTCTTGTCTTCAGAGTCATTTCCCAGGTTCTTTATTTATATTTTTCCAAATTATACCTCGTTTAATGTGGAAATCCAAACAATTGTTATTCATGGAGAAGATTAAAAACGTGTCAATAGTGAGATGGAGAAGTTTGTGTTAGTTTTTAAGGGATTTTGTACAGACACCAAGACTTGGAAGGATTTACTCCAGGTCTCTATAGAGGTGATTTTGTTCACTTATCTGAAGTGGGACTTGATATTTTCAGTTTCTGTTTCCAGAGTATTGGTGAAAGATGGTTGAATTTTGGAGGGTGATCACCTCTTTGAGTTGGGCGGTTGGGAAAATCACTCAGCTCCTCGGGCGGATTGGACACACTGTAATCTTTATGGTTTACTTCGTTGGTGATTTTAAATTAATTAATTTTGTATATATATAAATGGATTCACTTATTTCAGTAACTCTTAATAAATGACCAGCCATACTCTGAGACTCGGTGGCATTTATGTATGTTATGTAAGGTTAATGATATATTTCTATGGTAAGTCTGGGCCCTGTGAGTCCATGAGTATAATAGAAGTTCTCAGTTTATCCCAGTGATGGCCGTAGGCTTCATTTTGGCTCCACACTTTTTTGTCTCATTTTCCTATTGCTTGTAGTGTTTGAGCCGCTTAAGCCACTCTAGATAGAAATACCCTCTGCAAAATGGATTGTGTGACCACTTTAACGAGTCTTGTCCCATAAGTTTGGGTAAAAGGCCAAACAGAGTTCTGAGCATGGGAAAGTGAAAAAAAAAAGAAATTCCTTTATCTGAATAAGCGACATCTCAACATTTCTATCAGTAAAAGAATTACATTGCAGACTGTGGCACAGATGCCTCGCTCCTCTCTTTTGTTAGTGAATATATATACATTTAGATAATGTGTATGACGTATTGTCATGCAGAAAACCGGCCATGTCTCTACAATGTAGAATGTACACTGTAACATGTAACCCAGCAGCACAATCCTCCACAATACTGTGCACAGACTGAAGATCTGACAGTTTGGTCCCCGGCTGTGATGTCATACATAGTTCTCAACTATGACATCATGCCTGTAACACTGCACATCATGAAATGAAGAAACACTGACCATTTAGCCAATGTTTGATGGGAATGAGGCTGTTACCCGGTGAATTCTGCAGATTCCTGTATAAATCCAGATGTGAATATTATGATGGTGATTGGAAACATCTTCCCTGATCGGCTCATTATAATTTATCACTGCAGGTGAGGGCTCACAAACTTATGTCATCACAACTGTGTAATGAATAAATTACCATGGGTTAGGAAAGTCTGTAGGACTCCTCAGAATATGAAGATCACGGTCCCATCCTCCCCCTTTAAAAAAATGTTCTTTTTAAGTGTAGAGGATATGTATAGAAATGATTGTAACAATATAATTAATGGTTACTTTATCCTTCTTAGATTCCTCCAGCGTCACTTATTGCAATATAATGTATGGGAGATTATTTTCCAACTGGACCGTATGTAGGATTCTAGAACATCTTCCCTGAATATCACAGACTGTATGGGGTCACCATGTCCATTATCCTATAGTAGATAACCGAGGAAACACCAAGTGATACAGGGAGAAAAATAAAAAGCATCACACCATTCCAATATAAAGGAGTTGTCACTACTGGGGCTGACACATAAATACGCCCCAGAATTTGATAAAAAAGGAAGAAAATGTAAAAACATCAGTTGATCAATATTACGAAAACCTCAAAGAGAGAAAGGATAAAAACTTCAGGAGGGATCGTGAGGGATTTAGAAATAGAGGCCTATCCTAAATGATCTTTGATTGGTGATCAAGTTACTAAACCCCCCCCCCCCCTCTTACATAGACAACTCTGATTTTGAACATCAACCTAGACCTGGTAAATTTAGTACTGTAGCAACATTCTACACCCCACCTAAAATTCGCAAGGGAGAAACCCCCCTAAAAAGGAGACCAATTGTATCAGGGGTAGCTGCTTTGTGTCAAAATTATAGTGTAGCGGGCGGCTGGCAGCACGGGGTCCCCCAGGGGGTGGGGGCAATGGGCCCCTCATGGCTTGGGGCACGGGGCGCTCGGCCCCCCTGCCCCCCGCTAGGTACGGTGGTGGGTGGAGGGGAGAGGCTGGAGGGCGGACGGAAGTTCCGAGAGCGGAACATTCCTCCGCCGCTCCTTGTAGCCGGGGGACCGCGCAGTGGTGACACATCAGGAGCATGGGTCGAGACCATGACGGAAGTAATATTCCGGAAGTGGCCTTCGGCTTTTATTATATAGGATATTATATAGGAAGACAATGGCAGACAAGCAAATTCCCGTAGTGGATGTTGTGGATACAGACATCCGCACCCCAAATGGAACAATTCATACTCTTCATGTTGGAACCTCAGCGATTATCTTATACAGCCTTCTTGGATTTGGAGTTGGCATCTTGGTTTGTGGCGGAGGCCTTATTGCTTACTGCGTTAAAAAGGGTCTCGGCCCAACCTTAATCGCCTTATGTAACAACTGTCTGTCGGTTATCAGACGCTTCCTGCCAGGGCACTAAAATGAGGGTCTCCTGCACAGATTTCCTTCCCTCCTCCCAGTCTCCCCCCTCCTCCCCCCCTCCCACTTTCTCTTTCTTTTCTTATTGTTTCTGTGGGCCGTAGAGTCCCCCTCCCCTACCTATGCACTGAGTTTGTTTCCCTTTTGCTCCGGCCTGTTAACTTGTTCAATAAAAATTTATTGTTAAAAAAAAAAAAAAAAAAAATTATAGTGTATAACAACCAAATTTTGACATCTTTTGTTACGGCTTTACCCTCATATATACGGGATACGACTGATCTTAATAAACGTAAAGGTATTTCTGTTGAATCTGGAGCTCTGCTTGCATCAATTAATGTAGAGTCCTGATGTACGAGTATTCAACACCCGTTTGGGTTAAAAGCTGTCAATTATTTTCTGAATGGAAGAGGTATACACTAGATTCCCCATAATGACTCTATTGGATTTTACTCTGCGACACAACTACTTACTATTTAATAGGAAGTTCTACCACCAACTCAGGGGCACAGCAATAGGGAGCCCTTGTGACCCCGCTTATGCTAATTTGCTTCTGGGCTCGGGGGAAGATACAGTGGTCTCTGGGGACGAGGAGTCCACTCTTCAAGAACTCCTTTTTGTGCTAGTTTTCAGGGACTGTTTCGCATTACTGAGTGCGATCGGTAAGAAAATTCAGCTAAGCAAATTACTCCTGTGGTTGGTAAAAAAGTGGCCTAAGTTTTGTTTTGTTCCCCTCGCTGGATTCAAGACTGTGAACTGCTGGAGGTTCTACACCCATTGCCAAGGACCCTGTCACTCTGGACCTTGCCCCTCCACCATGGACTATGCCCCAGGTGACTGTGAGACTGCTACCTGGGCATTTGGTGCCATCACTTAGGCTGTCTTCCGGTGTAGACGCTTTGGACCTTGGGTGAGCTCACTGTTACATATGAAACGCAGGTATTAGTTGGCGCCTCTTCCCAGATGTCTCTATTTCTCCCCTCATTACCGTGGTACTTAAGCTACTGTAGACAGCTGTGTTAGCATAGTGTAACACGTGGGGTCTCTTCTCCCTGACACCCAGGTTTCAGCCATTTACTTAGTGTGAGTTTACTTCTTGCATCTCAGTACAAACAGTGCCACTTCATTAAGAGAAGACGTCGACTAGGGGTGGTCAGACCCCTCGCTGAACATCACAGGTCAGTAATCAATGGCTTGTGTTTCCATACAGACAGGCATGATTTGGAACCTAACAATCAACGACTGGTCAATGCTCCAATGACCATACTGCACCTCAATGACCCTGCGGAAACTGTCCACCGGGCCCAGCCCAATGTACCGTGAGCAAGAAATACAGCAGCCAGGGCAGCGTCCTGTACATCAAAAGTGATAGGACGGCAGCCCGGGGCAGAAGAGGTGTCACCACCATGGACGGCCACCTCACCTCCACCTTCTCTCCATAGATGACAGCGCAGTCTTCATGGAGGTTCCCAATCCAGACATCTTTAAAGATTTATTCGGGACACCCTATGAAATTGATTATCACAAAATGCAGATTCTGCGGCCAATCACTCTGCCAGCAAGGACAATTGTTGATCTGAAGTGTCTAGTCATGGCCGTCATATCAATATCCTGTATACACTGTGTGAATATATATACACAGACCGTCATGGCAGCCATCTTATTGTAGACGGCAGAGTCTCCCTCATACAATGAATGTGACTGTGGAGTCTTGTGATCTGTGCTCGTCCTGCAGGAGGTCCTCTGATCGCTGGGCCCTAATCAGCTGACGCTAATTGACGGGTTTGAGAGAATATTCATGCAAGGGTGCAATCACCATGGACAGTTGGTCACCAGTGACAAGATTGGACAAGGAGAGTTCTACCACGTAAATGCCATACCATCCACCTAACTTCTGTCCTTTGTCTATTCCTCTCTATTAAGCCTTTGTCTACCTCCCTCCACCTTTCTCCCTTGCCTCTATCCTCCTTCTGCCTCTTTCCAAATAGCCTCTGTCCTCTATCTCTCATGTCCTTGGCCTCCATCTCCCTTTCCCCTGACCTCTTTTTTCCCTTCTTCTGGCCTGTGACCTTCATCTTGCCTCCCTCTGGTCTCTGACCTCCATCTCTCCTCCCTGTGGCCTCTGACCTCAATTTCTCCTCCCTTTTATGTATTCTCCATTACTCACTCTGGCCTTTTTTCCCACTAGATCCCATATTTAAGGATCCCGATTGACATATTTTGATGCCCCCACCACTCTTTAGTCCTGATGCCCTTTATAGATTCTGTGAGGAAAGTGCAGATCCACAGGTGAGCGCTGGAAGGAGCTTACCTGGATGGCCAGAAGGAAGCCTCATTTTTGTCCAGTTGGTTCTGAAGGTAAATAACTTCTGCTGGGTCATACTACTTCTGTCTGGAGAATAATGGAGATGCTGCTGTCTCATTATGTCTTCTGGGGATCTATACATACAGAGAGGCAAGGTAGGCATGAGAAACAAGGCAAGGAAGACATGTAAGTTAAGGGAAACAGTGAAAGGCAAGTGAGACACAGAAACAGGCAAGGAAAGCAATGAAGACAAGAGAGACAGGCAAGGAAGACAGAGATTGTGTGTAACCCAGTCCTCACGGTTCCAAAGATTTGAGTGAAAAAGAGCAGGAACCCGGTGTCAACTCTAATGAGCAGGAACCGTTGCCACTCTAATGAGCAGAACCTGCTGTCCACTCTAATGAGCAGGAACCCGGTGTCCACTCTAATGAGCAGGAACCCGCTGTCCACTCTAATGAGCAGGAACCCGGTGTCCACTCTAATGAGCAGGAACCTGATGTCTGCTCTGAGAAACAAGAACCCACTGCATGCTCTGATGATCAGGAATCCACTGTCTGCTCTCATCAGGAATCTGCTGTCTGCTCTGATCAACAAGAACCTGCATTCTGTTCTGCTGATCAGGAATCAACTGTCTGCTCTGATGATCAGGAACACACTGTCCACTCTGATGATCAGGAACACACTGTCCACTCTGATGATCAGGAACACACTGTCCACTCTGATGATCAGGAACACACTGTCCACTCTGATGATTAGGAACACGCCGTTTGCTCTGATGATCAGGAAACACTGTCCGCTCTGATGATTAGGAACACGCCGTTTGCTCTGATGATCAGGAACACACTGTCCGCTCTGATGATGAGGAACACACTGTCCGCTCTGATGATCAGGAACACACTGTCCGCTCTGATGATCAGGAACACACTGTCCGCTCTGATGATCAGGAACACACTGTCCGCTCTGATGATCAGGAACACACTGTCCGCTCTGATGATCAGGAACACACTGTCCGCTCTGATGATCAGGAACACACTGTCCGCTCTGATGATCAGGAACACACTGTTTGCTCTCATGAGCAAGAGCTTGCTGTCTGCTCTGATGAAGATCTAAAAAGATCAGGAAATATAACATAAAAATATATATATTTAAATGGTAGAACGCACTCAGCCATTGTTGTTGGTTTCTGCGGAGAGAAATAGTCACACCGTGGACTGTGGGGACCAGACGAGACCCCGGGTATCACAGTTTATAGTAGATGCCGATGTGTTCAGGAAATGTGCAATCCGTCATTGTTTTTTCATATTTTTTCATAATCTGTAAAATGTAACAAGTCTGAACTGTTGTTCTTTCAATCAACATTATAGCGTCCTAAAGACAAAATGGACAGGACTAAAACTAAAAATGAAGAAAGCTGGATTGTATAAATGTTTTTAATATAGTAATCCAATTCTGAAAGGTTTTGAGAATTATTTAAAGCAAAACCTGTCAGTAAGGAAGATCAAACAAGAGGTTGCAAACGTCTTAAGATTCCTCTTGTACATGAATAAAGACTGCGTGACTTTGGATTTTGTGAAGGACATTGAAAGGTCTTTCTTTGTCAAGCTAAGTGGACTCGGGCTCTGAAGCCACACGGACTGCAGTTATTTGAAAAACCTTAAGAGATTTGTGCACTATCAGCTAAGAGGAACCAATGAGGCACATGAAGACCCGCAACTGTATAAAGTATTCAAAATCTTTACAGGTGTGACCATGGACATCCAGACCATGCTACAAAAGGTGTCTGACAGAAGGTGGTCAGCCACGGGCGAGTTATGAGCTTATATAAATTTGTGTATATTTTGTTATATTCACTCTTATGTCCTCACGGTTTTCACATGGCCGTTTGTATCTGTACATACTACAGTTCAGAAATCGAGTCACAGCTCAGGGACAGCGGACACTTACACGCCTATCCCACTAAATCCATCTTCATCCATTAAAACCATCATTCAGGTGAGAGTGGACCACCATTTACATATGAGGACCATAGAGAAAAAACTTGCAAAGTTTTTAGTAGATTAACACCAGGTCACTCCTGTTTTTTATATCCTCCCCAAGGTCCACAAAAATCTATATCATCCTTAACAGGACGTCCCATTGTAGCTTTTCACTTATTGTCTCCCCTTGCTAAAACCTTGCCGAAAATTCTGACTCCCCTCATTCTTTTGATCACTTCATACATCAAGGACGCTTCCGATTTCCTTGAACACATCAGGGGTCTTGACTCTACCTTGGTAGTTGTCGTCCTATTACCCTAGATGTAGATAGCCTCTACACCAGTAGTGATCATGACGCAGAACTTGAGGCAGTCAGTTGGGTTTCTAGAGAAAAATAGCACTTTCTGTGATTCACAAAAAAACTTCTATTTTGACATGTTATGTTTTAAGAAAAAAAAAATCTCTTTGGTGACCAGTTTCATATGCAGCGTAGGGGGACCGCAATGGATTCAAAAGTGGAGACCTTCTACGCTAAGATTTCTATGGCCAGAATTGAGGAGTCTTGTATACAGTCATACACTAGCCATAAAAACGTCATTACATGGCATGTGTGCATCGACTTCATATTTGTCATCTGGACGGGAAACATAGCGTAAATGAATTATTGCAGTTCCTTATCAATCTAAATTTCAGCTGCAGGAGACTGTCAAGCCACCTTGAAAATACTGGCCATGCACAGCCGGTATACAATACACACCTGGAAAGGTGGTGTCTAGATACATTTGGTTGGTCTTTATGTTCACAATGCTTTCAATGTTTTTCATATTGATGTTTATAATGTTATTAATTGGAAGGTTACAGGAGTGGGTGGGAGCGAGGATAAATATCTTTGCAGCAAACAATTGATTCGGCCAACCAGGGTGACCCAACGGCCTACTCACTGGGAAAGGCAGGGGTCCCAACTAAACTTAATAACAATACCCATATTTAAGTTACCAAAGACTGGAGTGGGATAATGGCCACTGAACAAAGTGGTGGGGTGGATGAGCTGGCGTCTATCCAGTGGTGCTCATGGAATGTTAATGGATTAAATTCCCCAATCAAAAGGAAAAAGATCTTAAATTATCTACACCAGAAGGATTTCCATATAGTTCTCCTCCAGGAGACTCACTGGATTAGGGGTAATCATCCGTTACTTTGTAGTAAAAAATTTACGGTATGTGCTGAAGCATCATATTCCAAGAAACAACGAGGGGTGGTCATCTAAATTAATAATAATATCAGATATGAGGTGGTGGATGTGATGGCGGACCCAGCAGGCCGATATGTATGTGCTAATCTTATAATTGAGGGGACACCATATAAAGCGGTGAATATCTACGCGCCAAATATGCTGGATATCCAATTCCAGACCTCTATATTAGAACAAATAGCAGATAGGGGTACACATTCATTGATTGTGGGGGGATTTTAATTAAATATATGATAACACTATGGATTCATCAAACCCACAACAGCTAAAAACGTGGCCCCTGGGAAAATTGTTGAGGTCTTTAATGGGTGGCTTAGATCTGGTAGATGCTTGGAGGACACAACACCAATTAGAGAGAGACTTCTCATACTATTCACATGCCCAAGACTCCCACGCCAGGTTAGACTACTGGTTTATAAGTTCTGCACTGATGTTGTTAGTTCAACAGACAAAAATTGACATATATATTTCTGATCATGCACCGATCACGATGTATATCCAGCTAAGACAACCTATCAAATTTAACAAGAGATGGAGGTTTCCATCGTACTTATATACATCTGAAGATTTTAAAAACTATCTTCATCTGGAATGGAATAATTTTAAATCAACAATATAGACCATATAGTAACACCTCAACTTTTTTGGGATACACCCAAAGCGGTCATGAGAGGCCATATTATATCTTATGTGAGTAATAAAAAGAAAAATTTAAGGCGTAGAATTTTGGAATCACAAACACAACTCACAGATGCATACAAACAATTTAAAATAAATAATACCCCACTCACAATAAAGAAGTATCTAGAGACAAAGGAAGCGGCAGAGGTCGTAGCTCATGAAAGAGCGGCCTATGGGGTGGATTTTCAGAAACAGAAATATTTTAGATGGGGAAACAAACCAGGGAAACTGCTGGCCTCACTCACAAGACCGTATCGAAAAGTCACCAGAGTCCATAAAATCTTAACTTCTTAACTAAAAAAGGTGAAACACAGACTACTGACGAGGGAATTAATGGGGAGTTCAAGTCATTTTTTGAGTCTCTCTATAAGGCAGAACCAAGGGAAACGGATGCAATCTCTGATTTTTTAACGCCTGAGACGATCCTGAGTCTGACGGCAGAGCAAAGACGACTACTTAATTGCAGGGTGACGGTGGCGGAGGTAATACAGACCATTAGCACATTGAAGACCTCCAAGGCACCTGGTCCAGATGGGTATAGTAACGAATACTATAATCTCATGGGGGGAGTGATTGGCCCTCACCTATGTGAAATTTTTAACAGACTGGTTGAGGGGGAGCGTGCCCCAGACGGGTTTACAGACGCAGACATAATAGTACTCCCAAAACCAGGCAAAGACCCATCGAAAGTGGAGGGCTATAGACCGATCTCACTGTAAAACTCAGACTTTAAAATATTTACAAAACTACTGGCAAACAGAGTTCAGAGGATACTTCCCTCAATCATTTCACCCCAACAAATCGGCTTTGTCCATGGTAAATCTATCACATACAATATACGTACAGCACTGGGAGTAATATCATACGGGAGGATAGGGGAGGACAGGCGGGCAGTGGTGGCTAGCCTGGATGCTGATAAAGCATTTGACCGAGTGTCATGGGATTAATTATTTAAGGTCCTGGCATTGAGGGAATTCGGTCCATGGTTTTGTAATGCCATTAAAAACATTTACAATGCACCAGTATCCAGGCTGGCCATAAACGGCACCTTTACAACACCCTTCAAGATCCAAAGAGGCACAAGACAGGGATGCCCGCTATCGCCCCTACTGTTCAACCTAGCCTTAGACCCATTAATCAGAACCCTACAGAACTCAATAGTATATAAAGGCATACAAATTGGAGATATACCATACAATAGCAGCCTTTGCGGCTGACATCCTGTTGTTTATCTCCAACCCTGAGACTGAAGTCCCTGTGATAATGAAAATCATAGAAAAATATGGTAAATGCACTGGTGTTAAAATAAATTACAACAAATCAGAAGCTCTGGCCCTCGGGGAGAGGGGGAAGATAACAGGGACTATCCCCTGTAGATGGAGCACATCTTCCATAAAGTATCTGGGTGTCCATATTCCAGCAGATTTGTCCACAGTATACACAATAAACATAAAACCCCTTATGGTTTCAATACTTCAATTATTAACATCTTGGAAACACTTAACGCTATCCTTTCCAGGGCGCAGTCACTTAATTAAAATGGTCATATTCCCTAAATTAATGTATATATTCCAAACACTACCTTTATTATTACGCAAGGAAGATATACATGCATTGAATAAGGTATTTAGATCATTTATATGGGGCACAGGGAACAGATCAAGAATTGGGCTGACGAAGCTGCAGGCTCGAAGAGAAGAGGGAGGTATAAACCTACCGGATATAGGACGATATAACTTGGCAGCGAACTTAAGATATATTACTGACTGGATGAAAGGAACATCACACTATACTAATGTAGAATTGGACCCGGCACATATCTCGTTAATGGGACTGATGCATCTAAGTGATGAAAAACTTCCTAATAACTTAGATCAATTCCCGACTATATGGCAAACAATAAAGACCTGGAGAAAATCTAGGAAAATAAATGGAGTGGAGGTTGGGACGTCACCATTTATGCCATTTCTAGATAATCCAAACTCCCTGGGAGGACAACCACATTTGAGAGGAGGACATTTCCTGGGAGGACAACCAGATCATTTTTCTCATTTAAACCCAGTGGTCCACATGCCTTTAACTCAATAATCCACCTACATTCTCTTTGCAAAAGTAATTGATGCATATTACCTCCTGTGGCTGACGGTCAAATCAGCTCCAGCCCAACGAATGTCAGCACATCAGCGTTTCCATCATGGACGTCGTTTACGTGTTTGATTAATTTTGGACTACCAATCCTGGTTTTTATTGATTTATAATGCTCTCTAAACCTTACATAGAGTTCTCTGGTAGTTTTTCCTATATAGAAGCGTCTACACGGACAAAAAAACGCATATACAACCCACTTTGTTTTACAGCTAATAAAAGCTGTGAGCTTATGCTGTCTACCTCCTATTTGAATAGGGTTATTAGTTTCATGTGATGGGCCCACCGGTCTCCTGCACACTTGCAAATTTATTCCTTGCCCACTTTGAAGATAACGTGGTATATAACAGCTCTAACTTTTGCAAAGAGAATGTAGGTGGATTATTGAGTTAAAGGCATGTGGACCACTGGTTGTAAATGAGAAAAATGATCTGGCTGCCTTTTTATGAGATTCTAGGAAGAAGCAGCTAAGATTCAGAGTTACCTGTATGTCTCGGAGTTTATTCCCGGCTTTGTCTCTTGTGTGTTTCTGCTGCAATTTTTTATTCTTTTCAATCTGGGAACTAGTGATAATACTAATAAGTATATAAACTAGATAAAGTATATTAAATAATTTGTAATGATTTTTAGTCCTAATATTGGAGCAATAACATTAAACCATTTTGCAGTTTTTGCAAAAAGGGTTTGCTGCTTCTAATAGAATAATGGTAACTTGCCAGTCTATGTCATTTAATAAGGTATAGAGTGGAGGTGAGACGCACATAATAGAACAACTATGGGAATGTGCTTGTCTATGTCAGTTAATATGGTATAGATTAAAACTGATGGCATTCATAGAATAGTCCGGGCTGATATAGTGCATGAAATACAGAATGTCAATGTAAAAGTATTTGTAAAAAACTCAGCTGAACATTGCATTTCGTTTTGAGATATAGTTATGTTTGATAGATTTACACATGTATGTCTTTTTTGTCAATAAGCGGTAGTGACGTCAGGGGCCAGCTTAATAAAGCCCAGGATGTGACGTCAGACGCTATTGAGGACCCGTTGAAGCAGTAATTAACCGCGAAACGGCAAGCCGTTGTCCGCCGTCCCGGCACCCCATCCCCTGCTTTGTCGTCCAGAACTGGACATATGAATATGGATTAAAAAGATTGAAGATCGCAACAGTGGTGAGTGCGGCTATTTTTTCTTATTATGGATGGACATTTATGCTTTTGAATTGCCTGCACCACGCTCTGTATACCTGCAACTGAAGTCACAAGAGTGACAGGGTTAAACCTGTGAGACAAGCGCTGGTGCCCAGTGACTGCCTTATTTTTTGGCAAAAATATATATGTATATATTTATTTTGTTTTACACTATAGATGCAAATCTTCTATAAGCAACTAAATGACAAATCTGGTGTGAATAGCGGCAAAGCATGTTTCCCCACAAACCCTTCAGTTGATGAGATTTTCTATTGATTGTGAAATGGGAGCGACACAAGAGCGAATTGTGAATGTCAGCTGGAGCCGATGTGCGAATTGTGAAAGTCAGCTGGTGCCGATGTGCGAATTGTGAACGTCAGCTGTGCCGATGTGCAATTGTGAACGTCAGCTGGAGCCGATGTGCGAATTGTGAACGTCAGCTGTGCCGATGTCGAATTGTGAACGTCAGCGGTGCCGATGTGCGAATTGTGAACGTCACTGAGCCGATGTGCGAATTGTGAACGTCAGCTGTGCCGATGTGCGAATTGTGAACGTCAGCTGGTGCCGATGTGCGAATTGTGAACGTCAGCTGGAGCCGATGTGCGAATTGTGAACGTCAGCTGGTAGCCGATGTGCGAATTGTGAACGTCAGCTGGAGCCGATGTGGAATTGTGAACGTCAGCTGGTGCCGATGTGCGAATTGTGAACGTCAGCGTGCATGGCGAATTGTGACGTACTGTGCCGATGTCGAATTGTGAACGTCAGCTGGTGCCGATGTGCGAATTGTGAACGTCAGCTGGTGCCGATGTGCGAATTGTGAACGTCACTGGCATGTGCGAATGTGAACCAGCTGAGCTGATGGCGAATTGTGAACCTTCACCAGACTTGGATCCATATCCTGTTATCATGTGGGAAATGCTGTACAATATATGTGAGGTCTCACGTGTTACAGGACAGGACATTCCTACATCTTCTGGCAAATGTGTTAATATTTTAAGTTATGGTCGACTCTTTATATTACTTAATGTCATTGTTGCATTTTTCTTTGATGTTTTTACTCATTAGATTAAAATATAAAGTACGCTGTTTAGAAAACCCTTTTTTAAAGAAAAAAATGCAAACTATGCAGGTATATAAAAAAATAACCCAAATGAAGCTGCATCTACTTTTGTGATGAGGCCGTTATGATCCAAAATATCATATATCGGCTTCCAATGATTAATGAACTTTTTATCACAATAACATCAGCTCTTACAATGGATTTTCCACTATGCAAAATTTTTAACATATTACAATATGGAGATAAAGTTTTATTATAAACAATTTTTCTATTTGTCATATAGTCGTCTCATAATAACAGTACACCGATGGTTTACGGTGCAGGGTTATTTGGACGTCGGGGAATAGGAGGCGCGTTCCATCCAATGTTCATATGTCACAAAATCCCTTCCCCGATCCCATCAGATCCTACAAGAGCTTTAAGATTTCGAGAACCGAGCAGCTGAATTCACTACTTTAGAATGATCATCGACATTTCGTTCCAATTTAAACTCCAGTTCTTTGTTAATTATTATGTTGGATAATACTTTGCCACAGAAGTAGACTTACCCAGCAATTCAGACTTATTTTCTCCAATTTCAATCAGAGGCATGTAAGTAGGAGCATCCCTGGAACACCCAACATTCCCAGCTCATTTTTAGCGGGCGTTTTCCCAATCTTACAGAACGTCTCTGCTGCTGCCAAAGTTACATATTGCTCTACTCTTTTTACTCCTCAGGCACCGATGGACATCTCTAACAGCCCAGGTTGTCCTATTAGGAGCAGGTTTATGTCCACACACATTTAAATAAGGTGTGCATGAGGTCCCAGAGCATCTACAAGATAAAGGAAGCCATGACATCAGCAAGGAGTCACATTGAGTGCATCACCCAAAGGGGAACCAGCATCGAATACACCAATCTCCAGCCCCTCCAATCCCTTGAGCAGAGCGCCACCTTTGACAGAGCTTTTTTATGTCAAGAACCAGCCGATGTGTGAGCGTCAAAACAATATATCTACGACTCCTGTCTCCTGTAGAGCGTTGACTGCAATCTCCTCTGAGATCTACTTCGCGATCTACTCCGAGATCAACTCCGATATCTATCCGAGATCACTCCGATATCTACTCCGATCAACTCCGATATCTACTCCGAGATCAACGCCGATATCTACTCCGAGATCAACTCTGATATCTACTCCGAGATCAACTCTGCAATCTACTCTGTGATTTTATCTCCGATCTACTCCGAGATCTACTCTGATATCTTCTACGATGTCAGGGTCTTCAATAGACAGTAAAAGATAAAATCTGAGACCATGGGCCGTGCTGCTGCACTAATCCATCCTGCCCTAACAGCAAACTCATCATAAGAGTGTGCTGCACCCGGTGGACCGTGGTGATTACAGAGTTAGAGCCTGAGGAGAGATCCTGAGACACGAGGTCTGGAGGTCTGGTGAGTTGAAAAGCAGGAAAGTGTCATCAGCTCCCTGCGCCCCCTGTCTCCCACACATTCAAGTAGCAGGAAACACCGACACTTACTCATCGGCCCCTGTACATCACCTCCCGCGGATTCCCTGATTATTCCCCAGCCTGTGGCCGGAGCTCTCAGAGATCCCCTGAAACTGAAGTGATAACTGCAGCCTGTGTTCACCGCAGCATTGGACCCACAGTAAAAGGGAGCCAAGACAGACCCCCCAGCGCAGGCATAATACCGGAGCTGCCAGCGAGGGGGAGGACACTGACCAGCAGACTGCCGGCATCCTCCCCACAAGGTGAAGCAGTGCCACTAGGAAAGCCATATCCCTTTTCCAACAGCAGCACACAGGGCACCAATATGACTTGCATTAAAAACATAAGAAGTTTTAACTTATATTTTACTTTTGGCATATTCTTCCTTCTTAAGTTGATCCTCTCTGCTAATCAAACTACCCATTCTCATCCTTGCACTCAATTTCATTACATGGAGACACAGGCCATCTAAATACACTGTGATTTGCACAAACAAGACATTTCAAGATACTCATTTCATTTTTTATGATCAAAGCGCCATTTACTGCTCCCTAGGTGTAATTACAAGAGCTTTCAGCATACCTGATTACATTGCTTCTACACAGCAAGCCCTCTGCCTTCATGTATAGCTTTTGAGTGGAATTGTACCATCTACACACTGGAGTTTACTGGGCAGGATTCAGTGTGCATAACCATATCTAGTAGGATGACAATTGTATAAGTTTTCTCTCTAATCTTTTTGGGTGCTGTGGCCGAGTAGTGATTAAAGCTCATTTTTAATACAAGGGCCAGGCTGAGAAGCCTGGTGATACACCACAGACCAAACCCTCCCACGTTAAGGCCTGTCCCACGTGCTGCAGCTAATCCTGACCCATTTTGGGATATATAATAGTCTACCTACGGATCTAATAGTCCATATTCGCTTCCATCTTGGATCTCCTGTAAACTGACTTTTCAAGTAACCATGTAAGCTTTGATACTTGGATCTTGACCGGGACTTCTTCTTCTGTTTCCTTTTTAACAGTCGGCAAGTGCTTCCCCTTCCCCTCTCATCTTCCAAAATTCTTCCTCTCCACCACCAAATGGATATATTTGTCAACTCCGGGAACGCTAAGACTAAAACCAGAGCCCAAGCTGCAAACCTCCCCAGGATCAGCTGGACCCTAATGTTATCCTGTCTGCAGCAGCATCCCTACAGGTCATTGCAGACACTATCACACAAAAACTAATGCCAAAAAGCGATGGCAGATTATTGTCCTTTCAATTTTCACTGGACTCGATCACTGCCCAGCTGTCTGATCATACCCAAAAACATTTTACAGCACAACAGCGTATCCCTGACCTTGCAGACACGGTACAATCTTATGCTGCCCAAATCGGGTCCACACCAGAGTCTGGCGATAGGGCGTCCTGGAGAATCAAGAGAGCTTATTGCAAAATTTGAAGAGCCTGCTGACTCTACAGCCTACCAGAGTAGATTCCTTTCAGTGAAGGAACGACTCAGGACTGACCCGAGGAGTTTCTTGGACAAATTAGATAACAAAGTTAGTCGCTACCGACACAAGCCCCAGAGAGAGGGGGCTCACCGTGAGGATCTTCTAGTTCATTGAGTTGGTCAGTCCAAGGAGAACAGTTTTTCTCAAATATGAAGGAACTTCTAGTGGTAGTCCACCAAGGAGGTCAAAAAGTACGAGCTGCAGGCCATCTGTGATCAACTACAGTAGCTGTCTGCACTGCTCCGCAACAGACTATACATTGACCCGTCAGGGCCACTCGGGAGCTGTGTGTAAACACGGGGCAACAGCAGGACGCCCAGGACTTCTCCAAACTTCATAAATTCACGAACAGCGACCAAAGAACCAGTTGCCGTCACCTCATCTTACCGGCCACTGAAGAGGATACAAAAAAGGAGACAAAAGCAAATACTTGAAAACACCAACATGATGACTCTGATACCGACAGCTGAACACCGGATACTCAATCAAAAAATCCTCAGGGGAAAAGAGATATGACAAATGTATGTGTAGCTCGGCTGGTCAGCTCCATGATACGGAAAAGAGAAGTAGTCACCGTGCATTGCTTTTCCACTATCATGTTTGATTGTCATCTTTCATTACCACACATAGTAGAGGAATTGGAGAATTCATGGAAGCTTAAACCAAAACCGCCAGTTCAATATATGCCTGTAGAAGCTAATGCACTATGTGTGAGTCGACCGGGCACAATATTACCTTCACAGGCAGAATTTGGTGAGGGGGCTCATTTTGCCCATTCTTCTGTGCAACATCAACATGTTGCACAGAGAGCTTGCCTCACTCACACTTCAGCCCAGGGAACGGTGCCGGTAACTGTGGCCTGCAAAACCTCTACATCCGGCCCAACACACCTGGGGGAGAAACCGTGACCAGAAGGGGAGAAACCGTGACCAGAAGGGGAGAAACCATGACCAGAAGGGGAGAAACCATGACAAGGTAGAAACCATGACCAAGAGGTGAGAAACCATGACCAAGAGGTGAGAAACCGTGACCAGGAGGGGAGAAACTGTGACCAGGAAAGGAGAAACTGTGACCAGGAGCGGTAAAACCGTGACCACGAGGGGAGAAACCGTGACCAGAAGGACCTGCCACCCTAGAGCACATTGAGACAGCCTACCGCATCCGCCTGGAGCCCTTTCTGCGTGGACAGAGCCGGAGGGCCTGTAAAAAAATCCAAATTGCCTGGTTGATATTAGGAAGCAGGTCTGCCTCGGCGAGTTTTATGAGAACAGCTGCCACAACATCGTCAACCCCAACTGTGAGCGGTGAAAGAAGAACAACTTTGTGGGGCTCAAAAATCTGGGGGTCACCTGCTACGTGATCATGTTTTTGCAGGTTTGGTTAATGAACCTGGATCAGCGGTGAGCGCTCTATCTTTACAAGAACTCGACCAGCGTGGAGAGATGAAAGGAGAGCATCCAGCAGGACAAAAAGTACGAGATATCAGATGTAATTGTGGAAAACTAATTGATGTCGTCCTAACATGTTATAATTTTATTGTAACTCAGATTTTTTTCTTGTCATGTAACTGATGCTTGTACAACATGACTGTCACTGACTCTGTATAGGAATGATAACTTTATTACATGTCGAGTTTACTTTCATTACTGCATCGTGATCGTCAGTAGTATATGACTGCGCTCATAGGTGCAATGTGGCAGAATAATACACTTGTTGCAGATATTTGGTGTTTTTTGTGCTATTTGCAGGATCAGATCTGACACAAAGCATTTGAACACCTGCTATAAATTGGACTGTAATTGGATGGACACGAAAACTGGGTGAAGCCAATATCACGATGCCAGGAGTTCCCGCATGAGAAACAAGCTACATATAACAACATGAATCAGGACTTATAATATGACCATGACTAAGGCTACGCCAAAATGTGTTGATTTTTAGGGGTGAAATTGATATTTGTGGGGTGTTCTCTCTTTTTTTCTTTTTTGCACCCACTGCTGGATAAGGGTTATCACCTGTATGTTGAGAACTTGTATACCAGTATCCGACTGTCCAAGTCCCTCTCTACCAGAACTACTGCAGCATGCAGTACTGTGCACAGAAATCAGAAAATGCTGTACAATATATGGGAGGTCTCACGTGTTACAGGACATGACGTTTCTCCATTATTTCACTCTGCCATCAAACGATAGATGTAGATCTAAGAGTCAGAGGACAAATGCAACAATCACCAAGAGACAGAAACAGGAACAATCTCTTCTCTCTTACATTATCTCAGATCATGAATAAGGCTACAAGACACCGAAACGCGTCGCCTCATCATGATGGACCGATTGTAAGGTTTTATCTGTTTGTAACCTGATTCAGAATAAATGTAAATGTTGTGAGGAGCTGGAGGTGCCGGCTCATCTCCTCGCTGGATTGGTGGATTTAGTTCAGATGGGATCTGGTCTCTAAAAAAATGTCTTTTGTAGATTTTTATTGGAAGAATGAGAAGTTGCTGATAAACCTTTATCCCTTCCAACATTAAAAAGATAAAGTTTCCAAAATGGTGCGGATATAATGTAGACATGTGCAGAATGTGTTTTATTGGCTTTTTGTGTGGGATAATACCTGGTTTAAGGGTATAAAGATCCAAAGCTTGAAAATTGAAAAGTGTTAATTTTTTATTTATATTTTCATAAATAAACGCAAATCATATCAACCAAAGTAACCTGAATCACAACCTACCAGAAATAGTCTGAGAATCACTGGAATATACCGTATATACTCGTGTATAAGCCGACCCGTGTATAAGCCGACCCCCCCTCTTTTGCCCCCCAAAACTGGAAAACCCTATTGACTCGCGTATAAGCCGAGGGTGGACAATGCAGCAGCTACCGGTACTGAAAAATTAAAAAAATTAAAATAGATACAAATAAAATTTTTAACTTTTGTTTCAAACAGAAACAGTAAACAAACTCTGTAAGAGTAAAAGAGGCTCCCAAAACCAATATGGCGTCAACAATAAAACTTTAAAAGTGCAAAACCCTGAGTTCAATCAGCAACCAAGCTAAAATACAAGAGTTAAAATCCTTCAAAACTGGATTCCTCCTCATCATCTGTACTCCCAAATAGAACTTCAACTTCTTCTGGTGTGAGGTTGTCAGCATAGACATTATCATCATCATTGAGTTCGCAGTCATCATCATCATCATCGCTGCTGTCGTCCTCATACAAAGCTACGTCTTCACTGCCATCTAGAGCATTACTAATGCCACATTTCTTGAAGGCACGTTGCACCATGTCCTCTGGAATATCTTCCCATGCATCGCGAACCCACTTTGCTATCAATTCTATGTTGGGCTTCTGCAGATTTCCAGTTTTTGTCGGTTAGGCTTGACCAGATGACATCCAATCATGCCACATCTTTCGCACATGGTCTTTGAAGGGTTTGTTTAAACTCACATCTAGAGGCTGTAATACGGATGTAAGCCCGCCTGGAATAACGGCCAATGTCACTTGGGATGACTTTGCCAATTTTTTTTATGTCCTCAGATGTGTGGGCTCTGAACATATCCCAGACTAGCAGTGATGGTTTTTTCTTTAAGGCTGCTCCTGGTCGTCCGTTCCAAATTTCTTCCAGCCATTTTTTTGTTCCTTCTTCATCCATCCAGCCTTTGACATGTGCGCGCACTGTAATTCGTGCTGGGAATGTGACCTTTTTTGGCAAGGTCTTTCTTTTAAAAATAATGGGTAGGCCGCAGCTTAGTTCCATTAGCCAAACATGACAGAACGACGGTGAAATGGTTTTTCTCATTTCCTGTGGTTCTGAGTAAAATAGTTTTTTCTCCCAAACTTGCCACAGTTCTGTTGCTTGGAAGATCAAAGGTCATAGGAGTTTCATCCATATTTCCAATATCTCCCAGGTCATAGTTATGGATCTTTCTTTGCTTTATAATGAACGAATGGAATGACATCACTTTGTCGTCAAGGTCTTTTGGCAGCTTCTGGGGAATCTTTGTTCTTTGCCTCAAACATAGAGAAAACCTATTCATGAAGCGGGTACACCATCCTGCTGACGCAACAAAATTTTCAATGCCTGGTGCTTTTAATCTGTCCTCTTTAGACAATTGAAGGGCACGTAAGCGAATTCCCATGCGTGTTACGCAGTATCCATTTTGACGACACTCCATAACCCATTTATGCAATTCAGTCTCTAGCGCCCCATATGTAGTTGTTGAACCACGTTGAGCTTTTTTTTGCCTTTGGAATCTTTTCCAAGTCAGCTTTCTTTTTCCGCCACTCCCTCACTTGTTTTTCGTCAACGCAAAATTCTCTACTTGCTATGGAGTTATTGCTTTCTTCTGCTCTTGCCACAACATTAAGTTTGAAAGCAGCTTCATATGACCTGCGTCTTTGTTTTGGTACAGAAGTACCAGTAGAAGTAGTGGCTTCCATTTCTAAGAGAATAGAAAAAAGAAAAGGATTGCCATACCACTCTCAAAATATGGTATACCGTAAGACCTACAACAAAAATATCGTAAGCCCTAGTTATAATTCTACAAAGACTCCACGGTATCTGCCAGATTCAATTTCTATGGGACTTGCGGTTAGGTGCGGTAAGTGCAGTTTTGCCGGATTTGACACTTAATGCGACGCAAAAATGCCTCTGCTAGCTGCATTTTTCTGACTTGCTGCAAGTACCGGATCTGGCAAAACCGGACTGCAAGTCCCATAGAGAATGAATGGGACTTGCTGCCGTCTTGCCAAATGAACCGTTATGCAGCACAGCCTCAGTATTCATATTTCCCTCTCGATCTACAGTAGTTACAGTACTGTCATCCTGTCCCCTGTTCTATTACTGTACTTTCCCTCAGAATCCATCTTTCCCCTGCTCTATTGATCTATCCCTAAGCATCCAGCTACGTACCGTAATTCTATACCCTGCACTGCTTCTCCTTTCCTTCACTATATAGCCACCTCACTGGTATATGGGCCCCATCACTGTAATATTGCCCCATCACATGTACCGTACATAGCCCCCATCACTGGTATATAGCGCTCAAATCACAGTACCGTATATGCCACATTACAGGTATATAGCCCTGATCACTGGTATATAGCGCTCCCATCACAGTATATGCCCCATTACAGGTACCGTATATAGCCCCGATCAGTGGTATATAGCGCTCAAATCACAGTACCGTATATGCCCCATTACAGGTATATAGCCCTGATCACTGGTATATAGCGCTCCCATCACAGTATATGCCCCATTTCAGGTACCGTATATAGCCGCGATCAGTGGTATATAGCGCTCAAATCACAGTACCGTATATGCCCCATTACAGGTATATAGCCCTGATTACTGGTATATAGCGCTCCCATCACAGTATATGCCCCATTACAGGTACCGTATATAGCCCCTATCAGTGGTATATAGCGCTCAAATCACAGTACCGTATATGCCCCATTACAGGTATATAGCCCTGATCACTGGTATATAGCGCTCCCATCACAGTATATGCCCCATTACAGGTACCGCATATAGCCCCGATCAGTGGTATAAAGCGCTCAAATCACAGTACCGTATATGCCACATTACAGGTATATAGCCCTGATCACTGGTATATAGCGCTCCCATCACAGTATATGCCCCATTACAGATACCGTATATAGACCCGATCAGTGGTATATAGCGCTCAAATCACAGTACCGTATATGCCCATTACAGGTATATAGCCCTGATCACTGGTATATAGCGCTCCCATCACAGTATATGCCCCATTTCAGGTACCGTATATAGCCGCGATCAGTGGTATATAGCGCTCAAATCACAGTACCGTATATGCCCCATTACAGGTATATAGCCCTGATTACTGGTATATAGCGCTCCCATCACAGTATATGCCCCATTTCAGGTACCGTATATAGCCGCGATCAGTGGTATATAGTGCTCAAATCACAGTATATGCCCCATTACAGATATATAGCCCTGATCACTGGTATATAGCGCTTCCATCACAGTATATGCCCCATTACAGGTATCTATATACCTGTAATGGGGCATATACTGTGATGGGAGCGCTATATACCAGTGATCGTGGCTATATACCTATAATAGGGCATATACTGTGATGGGAGCGCTGTATACCAGTGATTGCCCCGATCACTGGTATACAGCGCTCCCATAACAGTATATACTGTAACCCCAGCTTTCCCTCACTAGACTGCTTTATTATAGTATTACTATTCTTTCCCTGACAAGCCAGCTTTTCCCTGCTCTATCAGCTCACAATGGCTCCTCACCTCCTTCCTTGGGGCCAGAAACTGTAATTAAAGTCCCCTGCGGCCACACCTTGTTTTAGGATAATGTCTGGCCGTAGGGGACTTTTTTTGTGTTTTTTTAACTTGGGCACAGGTGGACAGTGACTATGGCAGGGGGAGAGGACACTGTCCTGCCCATTACTATTGCATGGTGGAGGGATACATTCCCCCCCATTGCAATAGTAGGGCTGAGGGATACAGGCCCTTTACTATATTGATCATGAGGCGGAGGGATCTGGGGCCCCTGTGCCTCTCTCCGGTGCCACACAGACCGGGACGGGAGGCAGGAGGATCATGGACGGGATCGGGGCTGCAGCAGAGGAGGATGGAGGTGAGGTGGAGGGATCCGGGCTGCGGCGGTGAATGTCTGGGGCGGTGAGCTGGGCGGCGGGGGGAACACCGGCGCAATCAGGACCCCAATGGTCCAAGCATGTAGGCGCGGGTGACCGCAGCAGGGGAGATCTGGGCGGGCGGGGGTTAACACCGGCGCAATCAGGATCCCGGTGGTCCAAGCATGGAGGCGCGGGTGACCGCAGCAGGGGAGATCTGGGCGGGTGGGGGTTAACACCGGTGCAATCAGGATCCCGGTGGTCCAAGCATGGAGGCGCGGGTGACTGCAGCAGGGGAGATCTGGGTGGGCGGGGATTAACACCGGCGCAATCAGGACCCCGGTGGTCCAAGCATGGTGACCACAGCGGGGGAGATCTGGGCGGGGGGGTCAGAAGCACAAGCTGGCCCTTGTGGTCCGGCAGGGGCACAAGGGAAGCAGTGGGGTAGACTTTGAGGGCGGTGCGGAGCCATTCAAGCAAGCACATAAGTGCTTGTTAGTTAGTGACTCACGTATAAGCCGAGGGGGGACTTTTCAGCACATTTTTAGTGCTGAAAAACTCAGCTTATACGCGAGTATATACGGTACTGAAGATTTCAGATTGATAACCCATAAAATGACACTGGTCAGAATAGAAATCATCGGCCCGTGCAGGAAGGTGAAGGGTTAACTCATTCCTACATTATTGTTCTGTCATTCAGCCATGATGGGATCCAAGGCCTTTGTGTAGTAGAAGCTCTCGTCTCCTGGGCAAAGAAAAGCCAAATTACAGGTGTGGAGCGGCAATCCGGCCGTTCTCCTTCCGGCGCACGGTGTTTGGTAAGATGCGAAGGACATTATATTAACTCATTATCTTCCTTCTTCTTTTCTCTGTGTTATTCTGCCATCATCTTTCTACAAGGCCTCGTCTTAGAAGAAGCGAGAGACTGCGGGGAAGGAAAAGACGATTTATACATTAGAATCAAACCATTTTATGCCGGTGGCGCGGTATACGGTAAGACGTCTGTCTGTGCGTTGTACATGTTTGTACGTCTGTTCTCCTGTATCTATTCTTAGATGCTGTTCTAGATTCTTACACGGGATAGTGTTGTAGTTTTGCCCATAATTTTGAGTTTGATGGGGAATAACCTGCATGTAATCCCACTTAATATGTGTCTGTATAAGGGATAAGTCACCAGAGATTGTATCTTCATGGAACGCATAGTGTCAGGGCTCCTTCACCTATGGGCTCAGAAGAATGCCTACAAGATGGAGAATATATCATATTTCACCTCAGTATTGTGTTTTCTTATGTACAGAATGGTTTTCATAAGTTAGTAACCATGAACAGCTGACGGCTTGGAGCAGGGAAGTGCTGGAGATATATACTATATATATCTATATATTCTTCACTCTCCCTACCACATTTTTCCCCTTTTTTCTCTTATAAATGAAATCAATGCAATATTCCAATATAACAATAATGAGAATACAATAATAATTGTCCTGGAAGCAGATTGGGACAGACAGACCATGATAATACCCAAGGTAACATTGTGACATCACACCGTTCTGGAGCTCCGGGGGAGAATACAGTTTCCTATTAGATATGGTGTGGAGGATGAATTATATCTTATCTATTAATCTTAGTTTTTTATACTCATATAGCATTAAATGAAACAATAAGCTTTTCCTGTATTCAGGTACGTATCCAATATTCTCTCTCCGTCTTTGAGTCACTCTCTCCCTCTTTTCCCTTTTTCCCTCTCTATCTATCTCTCTCTCCTACTCTCTTTCTCTTCTTTTTCTCTTCTCTCTTTGTCTCTCCCCCCCCTCCATCTATTTCTTTCTCTCTTTCTTTCCCACTATGAATCTGTGAACAAGGAGCTGTTTTGTAAACAAAGTGTCTCCTTAGATGTGTATGCTGGAAAGAAGATATGGTTGTGCAGAGTTGCCTTGAAAATGGACAAGCTGATTGGTCCTCGCTGTACCTGCACCAGGCCTTGCTATGGGAAATCCAAGATAACCTGTATCCCAGCAGCCAAGGGATGATACCATGACGTGATGAAGAACGGACTCCCAGAATACAAAGAACTATTATTATTAGCAAACATAGATATTAGCTTAATCCCACCTAACTCCCACCCTGCCATGGACATTTACATGCTTATCTTTTAGACTATAAAATGCCCTGTACCCGGATATCGAGTTCAGTTGCTGTGACCATAGCCATTGCTTAATAAAGCAACAAACATATTATAAGTTTGAACCAGATTCTCCGTCTGATTTACTCTTATCTGGTACCATATGTTCATAGTCTAATTTGGAATGACTGGTGAAGGAGTGTATTGTCGCTACGACCCCGACAATGGGATGATCTGTCTATAACAATTTCTGGAGTTTGATTCCCTTTCATATCACTTCTCCATTTGTCATTTTTATATTTTCTTACATTTTGTGTTTATCATTTTTGTGAACAATTGTATTAATTTCATTGTTATTTGCGGAAATTGATTTTCACTGAACACTATGGTTTAAAGTTTGTTGTATGTGAAAGTATCAAATTAAATTCGATGTCACTGCATCCTCTCATACCATACTGACGTCATGGTCGTGTGCTGGAGTCACTGCATCCTCCCATACCATACTGGCATCATGGTCGTGTGATGGAGTCACTGCATCCTCCCATACCATACTGACATCATGGTCATGTGCTGGAGTCACTGCATCCTCCCATACCATACTGACATCATGATCATGTGATGGAGTCACTGCATCCTCTCATACCATACTGACATCATGGTCGTGTGCTGGAGTGACTGCATCCTCCCATATCATACTGACATCATGTTCGTGTGATGGAGTCACTGCATCCTCCCATACCATACTGACATCATGGTCGTGTGATGGAGTCACTGCATCCTCCCATACCATACTGACATCATGGTCATGTGATGGAGTCACTGCATCCTCCCATACCATACTGACGTCATGGTCGTGTGCTGGAGTCACTGCATCCTCCCATACCATACTGACATCATGGTCGTGTGATGGAGTCACTGCATCCTCCCATACCATACTGACATCATGATCATCTGCTGGAGTCACTGCATCCTCCCATACCATACTGACATCATGGTCGTGTGATGGAGTCACTGCATCCTCCCATACCATACTGACATCATGATCATCTGCTGGAGTCACTGCATCCTCCCATACCATACTGACATCATGGTCGTGTGATGGAGTCACTGTATCCTCCCATACCATACTGACATCATGATCATGTGCTGGAGTCACTGCATCCTCCCATACCATACTGACGTCATGGTCATGTGCTGGAGTCACTGCATCCTCCCATACCATACTAACTACATGGCCATGTGCTTGAGTCACTGCATCCTCCCATACCATACTGACGTCATGGTCATGTGCTGGAGTCACTGCATCCTCCCATAGCATACTGACGTCATGGCCATGTGCTGGAGTCACTGCATCCTCCCATACCATACTGACGTCATGGTCATGTCCTGGAGTCACTGCATCCTCCCATGCCATACTGACGTCATGGTCATTTGCTGGAGTCACTGCATCCTCCCATACCATACTGATGTCATGATCATTTGCTGGAGTCACTGCATCCTCATATACCATAATGACGTCATGGTCGTGTGCTGAAGTCACTGCATCCTCCCATACCATACTGACGTCATGGTTGTGTGCTCCAGTCACTGCATCCTCCCATACCATACTGACCTCATGGTCGTGTGCTCGATGTCCTGTGTAAGCATATAATGTTGCCTCGTGTTAGACTGTTTTTATGGTTGCATTCCTGTAAAAGGAGCGAGGTTTTCTCTGAAACCTGTATAAATAAACCCGAGATATACTATGTATATTCCAGGATTATACATGGCAAACCTGCGAGATCATCTCTCTCTATACTAGTATACCTCAACACATAGCGATTCTGGCAGTTCCACACCATCTAGAGAGGTATAGCTCCTACACCCATGATTTGAGAGAATATATAAAATCCGAACCACACATGCTGTAGAACAATTGTTGTGAGGTGCCGGCGTGGATCCTTTGTATGGTGTCGTTCCCCTGGTGCGCATCCGCCTCCCAGACATCAATAATGGGCACTTCTTTATCCGCCATTTTTATTTACAAAAGTCACAAACTGTCGCAAGTGCTTGTTGCCTGGAGCGGGTCATGTGACAACTTAGTACAATTTCCATTTCATAGGCTCTCCAAGCCAGTGATTCAAGTTTTTGCTTGAAGATCCCAGTAGGTTCTGAGGGTAGCGGTTGATAGCAGTTTATGTGCCTCCTCCAACTACAGGTCCTTTCACCTAGACCACCGCCATCTTGATTATACATAGCACGACCTTACCAAAAGCACATAGATGGTAAGGTACTGCCTTTATTTTCCTTTTGACACCAAAGTTTCCCCCTTTTTTTTGCCCCCCTTTCCCCCCTCCATTTTGTTTCTTGTTCTTTTGGAAGTGGTCCGCTGTAGTTCTAAGGGGGCTCCTTATTTCCTAATTTGACATGTTGATATCTTTAATTTCATTAGGTCCACACTGTCCGTGTGTAGACGGTGTGTAATCTGATTCTCTTCTTCTTCAGAATCCTACATGGAATTTATTTTCTTATGTTGTTCCTGTGAATAAAGGCACTGATGACCTTAGGTAGGATTGCTCACCAGGTGTACATTCTGTATATAATCCTTTTCATTAACCTACATTGTCTGTATATGTTTATATGACGTAAGATCAATTGTCTGTAATTTACTTTTTTATGGTATGCTGTTTTATATACCATGTTTACACACTTATGTGTTTTTTCCTTTGTCATATTTTCTGTAGTCTGTGAAGAAGGCAGGTAATGCTGAAACGTTAACGTTTACTAATATACGTGAATTACCTATCAGCTCACTAATAAAAAGCTAAACCGCAAAAAAAAAAAAAAAAAAGTAATGGGAATTGTAAATAAAAAAGAAAAGGACTATTTGTTGATGAAATTTCCAAAAACTCCAACATTCTATCTAGTACCAAAAGTCCACAAGTCACTAACTAGACTGCCAGGGAGACCCATAGTGTCTGGAATAGGGGGGCTTTTTGAACATGCCTGCTCTTATTTTGATTATTATTTGCAGGCCTTGGTGTTCTCCCTGGATTCGTATGTTCGTGATTCTTCACATCTGATTGGACTCTTGGAAGGAACTCACCTGCCTGAGTGAACGCTTTTGGTAACCATGAACGTGGAGAGCCTCTACACCAGCATTTATCATCATCTTGGCTTACAGGCGATCTCCTTCTTTTTGACAGACAAAGTACAGGCAATCGACAACATGATTCATTTCTTTTGGATCTCTTGCGAACAATATTGGAAAACAACTATTTTGTCTTCGATAGAGTCTATTACAGATAGGTAACCGTTACCGCCATGGGGGAAAAATGTGCCCCTTCTTATGCTAATTTATTTTTAGGGTGGTGGGAGGTGATATTTGTCCACACCCTTTTAGCATTTGGGATCGATTTATCGACGATATTTTGTTTCTATGGACAGGTACCAGCGATGAGTGCCTAGAATTCGTAAGGATCCTTAACAATAATGACTGGAACATCAAGTTAACATCTAACATCTCATCTGAGTCTGTCGATTTCCTGGACCTAAAGATACTCAAGAAGGGAGGTAAGATCTTAACTGCCTTACATCGAAAA
>JARQOC010000002.1:713271922-713302426 GCA_033576535.1 Allobates femoralis | reverse complement strand
TGGTGGTGTGTTGGAGCACACATGTTTTGGAGAGCGATTGTAGAACTGTGACCTGAACTTGCATCCAAACTTTGAGAATACCAGCAACCTTAATCTTGTTTTGCGACTCCTCGTCCTCATCCTGAGCTGTGCCTTTTTGCACGCTCTGGATCTGCTGCCATCAGATAAGAGGTATGAAGGGATCCAAGGGGAGAAAATGCTGCTGGATTGTAAGTTCACTATAGCGCCCGAAGATACAGGAACCTTGGACATCGAATGGTCCCTAGTGGCTCCAGATGCCCAACAAGCCGATCAAATGATAATTGGTTTTAATGGGAAACCATATCCTCAGGATGGGCCCCTGAAGGGCAGAGTGGAATTTGTCTACCCTCTCCGGAAGATGGCGACGCTTCCATAATCATCTCTAACCTAAAGGAGTCAGACTCTGGCACTTACCAGTGCAAGGTGAAGAAGATGCCAGGCTTCCAGAACAAGAAGGTGACGCTGACCGTCTATATCAAACCTGCAAAGACGGGTGTTCCATTGAGGGAAAACAAGAGATTGGGAGGGATCTGAACCTGAAGTGTGTTGTGGTAGAAGGGTCCTCCCCACTCACATACACATGGCAGAAAATCAGCGGTCAGGAGAAGCTGCCGGCAACAGCAACATCCGATGTCACTGGAGGTGTTCTCCATATCAAAAATGCTTCTCAGGAGTACAGCGGCACATACAGATGCACATCCAAAAACAGAGTTGGCTCAGATGAATGCATGGTAATCCTGAAAGTCGTGCCTCCTTCCAATACAGCAGGGATCATTGCCAGAGCCATCATCGGGACATTATTATTCCTCATCGTATTAGGAGTTTTGATCTTTTTCTGCTGCAGAAAGCAAAAGGAGAAAAAGTATGAGAAAGAGATACAGCATGAAATCAGAGAAGACGTGGCGCCCCCCAAAAGCCGCACTTCAACAGCACGTAGCTACATAGGAAGCAACATAGGAAGCAACCACTCATCCCTAGGTTCTTTGTCTCCATCGAATATGGATGGTTACTCCAAGGCTCGATACAACCACGTACCCAGCGAAGAGATGGAAAGGCCACCAAGCCAAACACCAAACTACGTCCCGCCCAAGTATCATGGCTTAACCGTGGTGTAGAGCGGACCTCGCCTCCAGTATGGGCAGCGATTGGGACATCACGCACTTTTATGTACATTCAGATTTACCACATCTGCCGTAATGTGGAACTATTCAATGACGCACATCATGACATTAGGCGTCTTACCCTAAAAAGACACTTTGTTATTAATCCCACAATACAGAAACACCAACTGATGATAATCAAAAATGTAAACCGAAATCCTCTTACTACCCGATAGAGAGTAAATACCGATTCTTGGAAACTTTCCAGGATTTAATCCTAAAAGATTTAACATGTGAAGAATTGTTGAGAGACAATAAATGTAAACATAAAGGAAATTTATCTTTGAAAGAAAAAGAGGCCTTAAAAACCTACAAAAAAAACAATCACATTGTGATAAGAGCAGCTGATAAAGGAGGTGCAATTGTGATCCAGGATACTGAGGATTATTTAAAAGAGGCAACAAGAATTCTGATACTGATTACTATGGATTGATGGATAGAGGATCCCTATCCCCCATTCATTAAAACATATAATAATAAAGTTATTTGTGCATATGAACAATCAATCATAAATGAAAATGAAAAAAAGTTTCTCATAAATAAATACCCCACCGCACCCTTCTTATATCACTTGCCAAAGATCCACAAAAAGCTTGTTGACCCCCCTGGAAGACCAATCATCTCTGGCATTGGGTCCTTAACCAGCAATTCAACCACTTTCATTGATAAAATTTTACAGTTTCACTTTTTAAAATTAAAAAATTCCATAGATTTAATAAAATATCACTTGGAAAAATACTTATGTTTTGATCACATTGGATGTATCGGCCCTGTATAATAATATTGAAAATGATATAGGTCTAGCCTGCACTGAGCACTTTATCACTAATGACACAAGATTCCCTGCCGCACAAAAAGCTTTTATTCTGGATGGACTTGATTTTATCTTAAAAAATATTTTTTTTATGTTTGAAAACAAATGTTATTAGTTGAAGGGTACTGCCATGGGGTCTAAGGTAGCTAGACAAATGTTATCATCAGTTGAAGGGTACTGCCATGGGGTCTAAGGTAGCTAGACAAATGTTATCATCAGTTGAAGGGTACTGCCACGGGGTCTAATGTAGCTAGACAAATGTTATCATCAGTTGAAGGGTACTGCCATGGGGTCTAAGGTAGCTAGACAAATGTTATCATCAGTTGAAGGGTACTGCCACGGGGTCTAATGTAGCTAGACAAATGTTATCATCAGTTGAAGGGTACTGCCATGGGTTCCAAGGTAGCTAGACAAATTTTATCATCAGTTGAAGGGTACTGCCATTGGGTCTAATGTAGCTTGTTTATATGCAAATCTTTTTATGGGGGTATTCGAGGAGATATATATGTTTAATAATGGGCAGAAAGAAGGAATAGTAATTTAGAAAAGGTTTATCGATGACATTTTTATAACATGGGACACTGAGAAGGGTAGTGTGGAAATTTTTTTTTATCTGACATCATGAATAACATGTGGGGATTGGAATTTGGGCGGCACATGCATAATTGAACCATTAATTTCCTGAATGTAAGCATTTTTGTGGAAGGAGACTCCAACTTATTTCAAGCAAATTGTCAGGAATAGTTACATTCACTATTCAAGTGGTCATTACAACAAATGGTAGAAGAACATTCCTATCAACCAATTTAAATGTATCAGAAAAAATAGCACCAAAGATGCTGATTTTGATGAGCAATCACAAGTGCTCAGTGATAGATTCCATTATAGGAAATATCCCAGGAGACTAATAAAAAAAATGCTCAAACAATAAGTAAGAGGATTCAACAAGAATCACTGCTAAAAAATGCAGCAAAAACCTGCTTAATTTTATCACTAGGTATAATAAATTTTATAAGAATATTAGGAATGTCTTAGGGTGCTTTCACATCAGCGTTTTTTGAATTTGCGGCAGTTGCGGTTGAAAAAACGCATTTGCCGCACTTGCGGCAAGAATGCGGCAAGCCCCATTCATTTCCTATGGGACTTGCGGCACTTGAGGCAAGTGCGGTTTTTCCAAATTTCAACGCCAGTTGCGGTAAATGCGGCATTTGCGGCATGTCTTAAAACCGCGGCATGCCGCGGTTTTTTCTCGCCGCAAGTATACCGCAAGTGTACCGCATTTGCGCCGCAATGTACATTGCGGTATTTTTATAATGAAAGTCAATGGCAACCGCGTCTGCATCTGCCGAAAGTGGATAGGCTGGATGCGGCACGCATACTGAGCCTACTCCAAATGCTCCAAGCCCCCCCCCCCTCACTGATATAAAAAGAGGAGCAGGTTTGCATATGCTGTGCAAACTTGTTTGTTGCTCTGAAGTGTACCAAGCTATTGTGAGTGGCCATTTCTCTGCTTCATCTTTAGCATCGTGCTACATCTTTGCATCTTTTGGTAAGTACATGCAATTTTCGTTCAGATTATATGTTTATTGTCTTTTTTTTTTTTTTTGCCAATGTTTTTTTTTCACTAAAAATGTTACTTTCTTTTCTAATATTTTTTTTAAGTTTTTTTTTTTATATTACAGCTTAATTTTTAAAATGTTTGTATTTATTCACAGTAGATACACTTTTTTAAATTTTCTTTAAATCCTGTTGATGAATATTTAATTTTTTTTTTTTTTTGTTGCTGTGCAGATTTGTTGATTTGTTTTTAATTTGCATAGATGCCATGTGGATGTGGTTTGTTCATTTACTGTAATTATTTTTCAGCATTTTTTTTGTATTTTTTATCAAAAATGTTGAAAAATAAGTATTGTAAATGAATGTGTTTTTTGGTGCTGGTTGTGCTTTTTTTTTTTAATTTTCCATTGTGCATTATTTCAAATGTTGATGGTTTTATTTGATTTAGCAAAGATGCCTTGTGCTTTGGTAATTTTTTGCAAAATGCCATGTCTTGGTAATTTTGCAAAAATGCATGTGCTTGGTAATTTTTTGCAAAAATGCCATGTGTGTGTGTATTGTTCATTTACTGTAATTATTTTCAGCCTTTTTTTTTGGAATTTTAATCAAAAATGTTGAAAAATAAGTATTGTAAATGAATGTGTTTTTTGGTGCTGGTGTTGTGTTTTTTTTTTTTTTTTTTAATTGTGCATTGTGCATTATTTCAAATGTTCATGGCTTTATTTGATTCAGCAAAGATGCCATGTGCTTGGTAATTTTTTGCAAAAATGCCATGCGGGTGTGTATTGTTCATTTACTGTAATTATTTTTCAGCATTTTTTTTGTATTTTTAATCAAAAATGTTGAAAAATAAGTATTCTAAATGAATGTGTTTTTAGTGCTGGTTGTGGTTTTTTTTTTGAATTTTCCATTGTGCATTATTTAAAATGTTCATGGTTTTATTTGATTTAGCAAAGATGCCTTGTGCTTTGGCAATTTTTTGCAAAAATGCCATGTGCTTGGTAATTTTTTGCAAAAATGCTACGTGGGTGTGTATTGTTCATTTACTGTAATTATTTTTCAGCATTTTTTTTTTTATTTTTAATAAAAAAAAATGTTGAAAAATAAGAATTGTGAATGAATGTGTTTTTTGGTGCTGTTTTTTTTTTTTTTTTTAAGTTTCCATTGTGCATTATTTCAAATGTTGATGGTTTTATTTGATTTAACAAAGATGCCTTGGATTGTGTAATTTTTTGCAAATATGCCATGTGCTTGGTAATTTTTGTGAGCTCTGTAAGGCTGATTTCACACGACGGATTTTTTAAATCCGATGCTGTCCGATAAAAATCGGACAGCATCAGACCGATTTTGGGCCCCATGCAGCCCTATGGGCATCAGACCGAATTGAATGTGCACTAAATGGCATCTGATTTTGTCCGATCCGATTCTGTCCCATTTTATTTGATTTTTTTTTTTTTTTTTTTATTGGTGCAAAACTTGGAGCATGGTCTGATTTTTGCACCAAAAATTAAATTGGTCAAAATTGAATCGTATCAAATCGGATGCCATTTAGTGCACATCTGATTTGGTCCGATCAATTTAGCATGGGGCCCTATGGAGCAAGGTACAAGGAAACATCTGATGTCTCCTCGGACCCGATTTTACTGTACTGAGCATGCAGTACAGTAGAAATGCTCCAAACTAGAAGTCAGGGGTTAAAAAAAAAAAAAATTATGCTCACCTATCCCCGAGCCCCCGCCGTCTCCTGACGGCTCCCAGTGTCTGCAGAGGTCTTCTACTGCATTACAGGACCCGCCGTGATGTCACAGTCACGTGACTGCAGGTTACCATGTGTTAACTGCGGTCACGTGACTGTGACATCAGGGCAGGTCCTGTACTGCATTAGAAGACCTCAGCAGACAGCGGGAGCTAGGGGATAGGTGAGCATAAATTTTTTTTTTTTTTTTAATTTATTAATTTTTTTCTTAGACCGGAGGCTACGATGTTATGCCGGAATCGGATGCCTATTTGGCATCCGATTCCAGGCATCAGAAGTGACCCGAAAATGTCCGAAGTTATGGGACAGCACCGGCTCCCTTTAAAATCGTAATGTGAAAGTAGGCTACGGTGGCGCAGCATTTGCTGTATAATGTCTGACTTGCGTCCCAGGCTGTATGCATTGTGTATGTTGCTTGCAGGCCTTTGCGTCAAGTGCAGTTCTGGCAGGTGCTGCAGATGTGTCACAATTTTAGGTGAAAATGCAAATTTATTTTTTTTATGGACACAAGTGCAGCATCTGATGCACCTGGCAGAATGTGACTTGCTGCAAATGACCGCAAGCACCATACCAAATGTATGGGGCTTGCCGTATTCAGGCCATAATTTGGGCATTATGTGTGTGGTCAGGCAGATGCAGCGCCACCTCTTGTATTGTCCAAAAACATCAGCGTTCTGCTGATTTGAACATTGACTTACTGCATTTTTAATCATTTTTTTTGTCATGCACACTGTGGGTGGGACTCATGCTCCCCCCATAGTGTCCGTGCAAGTGACTGCATTCATATTAAGGTAAGGTGTCATGCACACTGTGGGTGGGACTCATGCTCCCCCCATAGTGTCCGTGCAAGTGACTGCATTCATATTAATGTAAGGTGTCATGCACACTGTGGGTGGGACTCATGCTCCCCCCATAGTGTCCGTGCAAGTGACTGCATTCGTATTAATGTAAGGTGTCATGCACACTGTGGGTGGGACTCATGCTCCCCCCATAGTGTCCGTGCAAGTGACTGCGTTAGTATTAATCTAAGTTGTCATGCACACTGTGGGTGGGACTCATGCTTTCCCATAGTGTCCGTGCAAGTGACTGCATTATTATTAATTTATGTTGTCATGCACACTGTGTGACTACTAATTAATTTTTTTTTTTTTTCTATGTAATATTAGTTTATCTGGCAGAAGATTTCAGAATACTCCTGTTTGCGGCTGCTCAGGATAATTTTTTTTTGCTGTAGACACTTTTGATTGTATTTTTATTGTATTTTATTTTTTTAAAAATTTTTTTACAATATAAATATTTTTATTTCATTTATATGTTCTGACTTTCCTCCCTGTCCTGCAGTGTCTGATTGATTGGGATGGCTGAGAACTCCTCCCACAGTGAGGGATCGGATTCCCCAAACAGGGTGGTAAGTGCCTCGTGTAAATAATGTGTATGTCCTCATGTATTTTGCCTATCGTGAATACTAATATCTTAATAAAATCTGATTAAAGGCTCGTGGTTCTGCTCACAGTGGAGCAGTGCAGGACGACGTTGTGCCTGATGCTGAGCCAAAGTAATTTTTTAAAACTTTATCCAGTTATTTAACATAATATTTTTCATGTATAATGTTTTTTTTCCATAAAAAATACATTTTTTAAACTCAATGTATATCCTTTTTTTTTCAATTTGGTAGGCTGCTGATGTCCGTCCAAGAGGTTCTCCAACCTCTTCTCAGCGTCGTAGTGCTGGAAGTCGCGGTCGTGGTGTAAGAATATTAAAACATAATAACATTTATAATTTTTATGTGTTTGATTATTAATTTTAATATTAAAAATTGTTTATGTTTTTAGGGTTCCCAAAGGTCAAGTAGGTCCTCACAGGACCAAGTGGAAGAAGTTTATTTCTGTATAAGTGGTGATCAGCTGATCCACTTGGTCCAAGAGCGACCTGTGTTGTGGGACCCAAGGAACAACCGCCACTGGGATAGTGAATTTACACTACGACTGTGGGAAGAAATCTGTGTTGAGATCGTTGATGGTTGGAGTGACCTCAATACTCCGACTCAAGCTGTTTGCCGTAAGTAATTTATAATATATAATTGAATAAATTTTTTTAATATAATTTGTAATATTTATAAATTCATTAACCACTCTATTTGTTTAACAGTGAAAAAGGTGAAGGAACGCTGGCGATCAATTAAAGACCGCTACGGGAAGGACTACAAAGCAGAAAGGCTTGCCCCCAGTGGTTCTGCGGCAGGTAGTAAGAAATATAAGTATTACTACCAGCTATCCTTTTTAAGGCCATCGTTGGCAAGCCGTAGGTAAAATATTTATTATTTTTTTTGTTATCTTGAATGGACGCTGTTATATGTTATGATACTTAATATCTCTTTTTTTATTCCCACAGTACTGTTGGAAATGTGGAACCACCAACTACTGCAAGTAGCCTTCCTGCAGCGGTCCATGATGATGACCCAACTTTGGACACTAATGATGGTGGCGCTGCGGCATCTTCACAGCCCTCTGACAGACCAATCCCTCAAGCATTTTCCAACCTATCACAGCACTCTGTTGCTACCGAACTGCCTCAACCAGCTTCTCGTTCAGTTCGACAGCGCCAGAGTGGTGTCAATAGGAATCCTAATCCAGATTACATACATCTTTCTGGAGTTTTTGAGGAATGCATTTCCTTATTAAATAAAACATTTGAAGCTGGATTCGATAAAATAATAAACGAATTCCAAAAACTCCGGATAGATAATACTTCTCAAATGAGAAATATGTATTTTCAAACAGTTTTGAACCGGATGGAAAATCTGACTGGACCTGGTCAGCTGTATGTCATGCAGAGCTGTGAAGAAGCACTAAAGTATGCGCTAGACCACATGACTATCAGTGGGCAGCAAGAGTCAGAGACGGACCATCAGCAACCAGTTCCTGAGGTTGAGAGAGAGTTGCCCAGCAGACCTGCTCAGCCAACGTCTGAAGAAAGTCGTGGGGCTACTTCTTGTCGTGTTCGTTCATGGGAGAGGGAGCCGGAATATCGTGATCGTTCACGGGAGAGGGAGCTGGAATATCGTGATCATTCACGGGAGAGGGACCTGGAATATCGGCGTGGTCATTCACGAGAGAGGGACCTGGAATATCGGCGTGATCATTCACGGGACAGGGAGCTGGAACATCGTCAGATGAGATACGACCAGGATTATGGGCAATATGAGCCACACCATCGGCCACAGAGACCACAGTGGAGAGACTTCCAGTCAGGAGATGAGCCAGCAACACGGCGGCCAAGATACAAAGACTGGGAGTCGGAGGATTTTAGACACTGGAGAGATCAAAGCAGACCAAGGCAGCAGCGAGGACGAGGTACTAGTCATCACCAGTTGGCTACCCAGGGCTCTGGGTATGGTCGCTTTCAAGCAAGGCTATCAACTCGTCCCACTGCTGAAATGTTGATTTGTCGTCAAAAATGTGGCAAAACGTTGGAGACATAAGCAACACGTCTAGCTTAGGTTTTCGATTGAGCATCCTTGATACACCAAAAAACACACAGGTGTCTCGTCCAGCTGAAGATCCTCATCTCTCAACTGTTCCCTTAAGCCCCATAAGTCCGGTCATCAATCTGACAAGCACACCATCCAATAGTCCAGCCAGCCCAACCACGACCACCACAACAAGTAGCTCCACAGGTGGAAGAACATTACCAGGCATGTAATGCACATCCCCTTGTGCATGAAGTGTACTTGCCTGGATGAGGTCTAACTAACTTCTACCTGTCCTAACTATACCTGTCTGAAGCCCTTAGCCAACCTACCTGGCTGAAGCCACTAGCCAACCTACCTGGCTGAAGCCACTAGCCAACCTGCCTGTCTGATGCCACTAGCCAACCTGCCTGTCTGCAGCCACTAGCCAACCTGCCTGGCTGAAGCCACTAGCCAACCTGCCTGGCTGAAGCCACTAGCCAACCTGCCTGGCTGAAGCCACTAGCCAACCTGCCTGGCTGAAGCCACTAGCCAACCTGCCTGGCTGAAGCCACTAGCCAACCTGCCTGGCTGAAACCACTTGCCAACCTGCCTGGCTGAAGCCACTAGCCAACCTGCCTGGATGAAGCCACTTGCCAACCTGCCTGGCTGAAGCCACTTGCCAACCTGCCTGGCTGAAGCCACTTGCCAACCTGCCTGGCTGAAGCCATTGCCAACCTGCTGCTGAATCAGATACGAACCTGCCTGGCTGAATCAGCTTACGAACCTGCCTGGCTGAATCAGCTTACCAACCTACCTGGCTGAAGCTACTTACCAACCTACCTGGCTGAAGCTACTTACCAACCTACCTGGCTGAAGCTACTTACCAACCTACCTGGCTGAAGCTACTTACCAACCTACCTGGCTGAAGCTACTTACCAACCTACCTGGCTGAAGCTACTTACCAACCTACCTGGCTGAAGCTAACTAAAGAATACCTACCTTGCTGAAGCTACTTACCAAACTACCTGGCTGAAGCTACTTACCAACCTACCTGGCTGAAGCTACTTACCAACCTACCTGGCTGAAGCTACATATCACCTATGTGAGTATTGCCACACTGTGCTGAAAATGTCCATGTACCTTAACTCATGATTACTAATGTACTTTCTCTTTTTCTACTTCACAGAATAGCCGGATTAATCCACCTACTTGTCTACCTGGCTGAAGCAACTTAACCATACCTTCCATGGCTGAAGCTAACGAAGATTACCTACACGACGAAAACAAGCTGCTACCTGAAGCAACTAACACTAAATAACTATGCAAAATTAATTCTAAAAGTTATTTAATTAATTTATTTTATGTTATAAAATAAACTTTTTTAAATTTTAAAATTTGTTTCCATTATTTAATATAACATTTTACTTTTAATAAAAAATATAGATGAATGGGTACTACATAATAAAACATATAGTGTATGGCTGTCTGAAATGGAAATACATTGTCTATTAATGTTTTAGTCCGTATTTAAACAATAATTGACAATGGATTTCCGTTTTGGAGAGACATTTATTATATAACTGTGTAATGTCCACTTTTGTGTAAGTAATAAATTGTGCGCCGCAGGTGGAAGTGGCCAGTATGCAAAAGAGCTGTGCAGCGCTTCAAATATAAATTTGACAGCCCTGCATCTCTCCACTAAAACACTCCGCTCCTCCTGCCCTGGCCAGGTTCAGGTAATGAAACACACCCTCTGCCAGGTGTTCGTTAACCAAGAGTAGGCATTGTCCTGCTAGGACCTTGCATGATGTTAGAATGACATTTGCGTTTGGCGCTGTGATAGGACCAGTCGCAGTGATGTGTTATGTGCGTAAAATATTGCATCAGCGCAAGCGGGCACATGACAGGACCGAACGCCAATGTCATTTTCACATCATGCAAGGTCCTAGCAGGACACTGCCTGCTCCCGATTAACTAACACTCGCCGTAGGTAAAGCATAACAATCTTTATTTTTAATACATTTGTATTCATTTTACATGTAATTTCTGAGTATTGAATGCAGAGCAAAATGAAAAGTGGCTTGACAGCACAAGGGTAAAAAGACACCGCGCGAAAACACACAAGGGGGGGAAAGAGTGCATACAAGGGGTGAAAGACACAGGGCACAAGGCAGAAAAGATACAACACAATATAAAACATTCACGGCTTTTAGTGATAAAGAGGATACCTTTCAAATTACCCATAGGTTGGACTGTACATCTAGTTATGTCATTTACCTGATTGTATATGCGGCAAGCAATACGTGGGAAGGACCACGCAGCCTTTACACCTGAGATTAAACTCCCACAGATATAACATCGAAAAAGGATTCTCCAAACATGGATTGTCCAGACATTGTGCCAATGTGCACAATACCAAAGTTGTTCTGAAAATAACCCCAATTGATCATGTTTCCATTGATACTTTTAATAGATTAACAGCCCTTCCAAGAAGGGAGGTATTTTGGATCTATAAATTGGACACTATCAGTCCAAATGGTCTAAATGAGGTGTCTGATCTGTTCTAAATAGCTGAGCATGGTTCCATTCATAAATTTCAATGAGTAGAAACTATCAATGACAATTTTAACAATGCGTGCGGGCTTCAGTGTGGGGCTGTATGACGCGATCCGCGTCATACCCGGCGCCGGGTGACGTATTTACACCGGCGCTGCGCTGTCAGCTTCAAAATGCGCACTGCGCATTCCCATGATGAAGATCACGCCTATTCAGGCGTGATATGAAGAAGGGGGCAGCCTGGATGAGTGACTATGAATAGCATAGTCACTCATTATCATCACTAATGAGGTACTATTATAACGTTTTTCTTCACTGTCACTTGCTGCATTTAGGAGGTAAAAGGAGTGTAGGGAAAGTGTTAATATGCTGTAGGGACAGCTTTTAATAGGTTTAGAGGTGTTTTGGGGGTGACAGGATCCCTTTAAGTCAGCTGGGTATCAAGTTTTATATTAAACTTCTTTTAAGAGTCTTAAGAGGAGAGATGGTCCAGGGGTAACATGGAGGACCCTGGATAGAGACAATGGTGTGTGGTACGTTCGTTTCCCTTGTAAAACTCCTGGTTTTTTATTTCTTGAGATGGCCATATTTATATTCTTAATCAATTTAAATAATCTTTGAAGCTTAATAGACTGAATACGTTGAGTGCTATGTGTCTTCTTTTTACTATGTACCATTGTCTGTGTCAATATATTGTAATATATCCAGTATATGGGCGCTCCTGCCGGAAATGACGTTCCCCCCCCCCCCCCCTCATGTGAGGTAACATATGTTCTATTTGAGATCAGTAATACTTGCCCTGAAGAAGTGGTTGGAGGACCATGAAACGAGTCGGCTAATCCTGTGTGCTGTGTGCCAAATAAAGTTTGTTATCCATCTTCTGGTCAGCGCAGTCTATAATCCCGGATTCTGCAACTAACGTCTATACTTATACCCCACGGGATCTGCAGCGACCAGGCAATCTATACCAGTTGTGGGTGTCACAACAGAATAAGGTGAGTCGAGTCGGTCCTGAAAACTCCCCTCTGTTGTACCCTGGTGACCGCTCTATGTGCGCTCCCCTCCCCCTCCCTTTCTTGAAAAACTGATATGGCACTTGGCAAAATCCTACCAAGAGCTCCTGTATTAACCCTTGCAAAGTAAAAAATTTCAAAGAAAGACTAGTGTACAGGCACTACGAGGAACAAAAATCTAATCCAACAATTTTTCAAGAAGGCAAAGAAAAGTGGATGTTTCCCATGTAACAATGTCTGGCCTGGTGGCAACAGAACATCAGTAAAAGGACTAAATTTGAATACATTTGAATCAGTTGTTGACATTTCTCGATCACCAGACAAATTTAATGCAGTAGCAAATTATGTTATATACCACACCACGTGTGCTTGTGACAAAATTTACAGTATATTGGGCTCACTTGATGGGGCTTCGTGTTTGGATTAGAGAACACGTTCACGATATCAATAACACAACAACTGGTATGGACATCTCAGTCCTCAAGACCCTTTAAACTCTTTCATGGCTATGATGCATCAGCAATAAAAGTCGAAGAGATTGATTCCTTACATTGCGGCATAAGAGGAGGAGACAAACAACAATTAGCCCAGTTGGGGCTAGTTGGTGGATCTTCAATCTGGGACAATGATCCCTGACGGACGCATTGAAAAAGTGAGTTTTGTCTTATTTTTATTAAAAAAAACACCCTGGGTCTTTTGAAAAATAAGGAAGGCCGTCTCTAATATGTTCTTGTACCTTGTGATTCACTTTTCATTGTGTATTATGTTTTAGTAAAAAAAATGCTACCAGATCACCATCTCCCTTCCCCTCATTACATAGAAAAGCCCCACTCAGGTTCACAGCACTGAATATGAATATTGTGTTTCCTGGTCCTTCACATCAGTTCTAGACTAAGGACGTGTGGGCTCCTATTTGGACTATTGTTCATTGAATCAAATGATGCAGTACATTGGATGAATCCATATACATGTTTATGTTCCATAGTCCTTTGGTTATAATTGTTCTTAGATATATTTGGATGACTTCCATATGTTGATAATTAACACGTGATTGGTGTCACTTCATGTGTTAAGATATTACAGAAAAGTTGGGGGCAGTGATAATCAAGATATGGGCTGCTCTTATCTGTACTCATATCTGACTGTATTCATTGTCTCCCCCATAAAACTATCTAATATCTAGCATAGTTGCACTTATGCTCTTTTGTGCAGAAAGGCAGATATACAAATTATATAGAGAGTAGCAGATGACTATTGAAATGCTACTCATTAGAGCCAGCCCCCACCATTTAATTAGCATTTAGGGTCTAAAGGTTAAATAGCACGACGTTCACTGGTGGTGAGCAGTAAGTCCAGGTGTCTGCATCCGGTGACTTCAAGACGCCCAGCACACATGTCAATATGTCATTTGGAAATTTCCCCAGATATGTGCGATAAGGGATGAATGACGCCGGACGCTGACTAATTAGCACACACATGCCAACAGTACAGGAGACCACCATCGGGAGCCGATAGTTAAGGGATTTTAAATGGAACAAAATTAGTTATACTATAAGTGTATCTCTATTATAACCCTTGTAATTGGTATCTACCTTGTATAATGGTTGTGGAATCCGCACATAGAGAAAGTGAAGTAGGGTTTGATAGATGGGTTGTATCGCAGGTACCTGAACCACAATATATTAATATACTAAAGTTGTGACACAGACAAGGAAATGGTGGTCTTACTGTTTGAACACAAATGAAGTTCATTAATACCTGTTCAGTAAGAAAAGCTCAGTACCTGTGAGGTATCCATCAGTGGTGCATGGTCCATGTATCCTGGAGACCTGATGGGGTTGTGATGATCCTACTTCTTATAACAATACTGTAGATAACGGTAACACTGCAAGTCTACTGTCTCTATTGTAGGAGATTGCTAACAATAGTTGTTGATACTAGGCGCCTGCTATACAGCACTGTTTCATCTATATATAAACTAATGGTTAGGATGATAGACGGCCGTGCTACTCACTTATTAGAGCAGACTTGCATATGAGTTAAGTTGCAGGTAGATTCCGGAATCAATGTAAAAGCAGCAAGTAAACGGAGATTCTTGTGCTAGTATCCAGACACCTCGACTGGAAGTGGTGCTGGAGACCGGCGAGCGCAAAGCGAGACCGGCGAGCGCAAAGCGAGACCGGCGAGCGCAAAGCGAGACCGGCGAGCGCAAAGCGAGACCGGCGAGCGCAAAGCGAGACCGAGCGGATGGCGTCACACAGCTTAGTGTGGGACTACGGAAGCCCACACTTGGCAAAAGCAGTTGCTATGCGTTTTGAAGTCTGTGACCGATTTGATTGTGAATTTGATTGCAGATCTAATTGGGGATCCATAATAAACTAAATTATCTCTTGGAGTTCACATCCATTTCACCAGCGAGCTTAGGCTATTTATAGACACCTAATTCTGAAACCAGGCAATTTTCCATGACGAAGAGGGAGAATAAGGACTGAATGCCGCCGGAATTTGACTACTCAGCACACATTAGCCGACAACACAGGTGACCATCAGGAGCCAATATGGTGATTGGTGGAGGACATATATAGAGGCATCATATACAACATGACACCTGTTACCCTCTTCCACCCACTGGGGAAGCTGACGCGACACGCGTGTCTAGGACCTGGGATTTTAGGCCTTTCTGACCTCAGCAACAGGACATAGCCCCTGAATATGGGTAAGGAAAATCTAGCATGATACATAGGATGAAGGAAAAGGGGCTGCGATATAGGTAATTACCACTGAGCACAAAAACTTTATCAATTAACTTTTTTATGCTGCTCATTTAGCTGCTATCTCTGTTACTTATTCTCTATTATCAGTTGGGTTCATTCAGGCCCACACAGCCATCTGGAATTAGTATGCTGTTAATTGAGGGAGGTTCATTTTGGAGCCCTCCAATGGCACCTAGTATAAATATAATTTTTTTAAATTAATTTAAATATTTAGTCATGTATGTATATATCAATAAAAAACTCTCTTTACATGAAAACAGTACTCTATATGTGTTTATGCACAAAAGTTGAAAATGTCAGATAAAGACAGTCTAATAGTTGTGATGGACTCATCTACGTACAAATCGCAAATTATTTCGGAAAAGTACGTCTCTGAATTCTTTGCTGCATGCCGCGTCTGTCCATGATATTTCCACGATAAGAGCTATCCCGATTGGTCAATTACTGAGGATGAAGCGGATCTGCTTCACGGAGGCAAACTTCAGAAAGCAGGCATTGGATCTTAAGGTGAGATTTAAACAACGAGGATATGGCCGTAGGCTTATCAAAAGAGGATATGATAGGGCCAAAGTTTGCGTAGTGATCTCCTTCTACCCCCAAAAGACAAACACGAAGATGATCGTGGTCCCACAGGCTTTATCTCCACATTCAATCACGGATGGGGATCGATGAGGCAGATTCTGGAAAAGCACTGGACTATTTTACAGGCAGAACCAACACTACGGGAGTACCACCCTGACTACCCAATGATGACGCCACGCAAATCACCCAATTTAAAAGACTTATTAGTCCATAGCCACTATGTGGTCAAACCTAAGGGAATATTTGGGAATGATAAAAAACTGAAGGGATTCTTTCCATGTGGACAATGCCTAGCTTCCTCCAATCTCTATTGTGCTCAAGACTTTAATTAAACTGATGGGAGTAAACAATTTAAAATCAATCAATACATCACTTGTAGCTTCAACCATGTTGTCTACCATGCCACGTGTGGATGTGGAAAAATCTATGTGGGCTTAAGACACTGCCAAGACATTTTAAGAAATGTCATGACAGTAATCCTAAGTCACTTAAGAGTTTGTGGGATTGATCTGATAAATGGAGGAATCAGGGGTGGTGATCTGAGGAGGACCCTCGCCCAACGAGAGTTGAGGTGGATTGTTACCTTGGACACAATGTCGCCTAAGGGCTTGAATGAAACTATGAGTTTTGTCCCTTTTCTTTAAAAGCAGAATTGTATTGGTTATAGATATATTCTCTTTTTAAATTCTAATAGGGTCATATATAACCACTTTTGTGGTTGCTAGTGTTCCACCAATAGATGTGTGCTGAGACTGGCTCTCCAGGACCAATACACATTATACTTTATGTATATGTGTATTTTTTATTTGTTTTTATCATCATGGTAAATTCTACTTTCAGCCTCCATAGTGATTTCAAATAGGGACTGGCTATGAGAATTGGATCCGTATGTAACTGGCTGATTTTCTAATATAGATCAAGAATGGAACCTGCAGAAGAAAATAAGAATGTGTTTATAATGCTTATTTGCACTTTCCACTTATTTTCCTGCCGGTGTATGCATATAATCAGTAAGCCTCTTATTTCCCTATTTCATCCACCCCGTTGCGGCCCTTGTGCGCATGCGCGCTCTTCCGGGTTTTCCCCTCCTTCCTCTCGGCGTCATCTACCGCAGCGTTCGGCTGGTTGCCCTGACGACCTTCGGGATTCCGGCCTGGCGCTGGTGATGCCCCGAGGGAGGGGGATGGATGCTGCGGCGGAAGCGCATGCACCGCAATCGTGTCCGTAATTGGACGGATGGAACCATGTGACCTGATCATTCAGGCATTTAAGAATCCAACATGGAGGTTTGAATGTATCCCCATGATGAAGCACAACACTTAGACTTTATATTCTTAAGCGAAACGTACGTAGGGGTAATTCCTGGGATCCTTATCCCACCACTTGTCTGCTGAAATCAATTTGACCCAGGTGAGAGGTGTGGACTTTCTGGCTGTGCTGGCATGGGTATATATAACATGATATGACTCCATATACTTAGCTATGATTGCGCCCTATACACCTTGCCATGAGTTCCCTCCTCTCTGACTAACAATTGATTTACCAGCTGATATACTGTATAACTTTTATGCCATAAGCTCAAAACGGGTATTAACCCCGTGTGCCGGCCATATATGTAAATCTCGGCCAATTCTGTCTATATTGTATGTCAATATCTATGCTTCAATTGTTTATCCTATAACTTAAAACAATCTCCTGTGTTTAATTTGATTGTCAATCCATCTGCAGACTATGCTGTCACTTTGTATCCTGCACTCATCGTGTTACACTGTTTGGTTATGGTTTTTACAAAAAATAAATGTAATAAATTTATAAGCATTATAAGCTCCACCTTTGTGATTTTTATATTGAATATTTATGTGTTGACCTGCAACATGCCTGAAATTGGTTAGTTGACCATAGGCATATATATTACCAATGGTTAATATGTATAAAATCGCAAATTAAGACAATGTTGGAGATACCTCATTGTACATAAAACGCCCCAAGAATCTGACATCCGCATTTTAGAGGGAGATTAATATCATTAATGAAGAAGGATTTCCATTGTAAATTCTCACCAAATCATAAAGGGATTACCTTACAGATGACTATCCTATTATCCCAATGTAAGCCGACATCAACTAATAGCCTCCTGAGGTGGGAAAGTTACCATCCAGTACCACTCAAGAGGGGCATCCCGAAGGGACAGTATCTGAGACTGAGAAGGAACTGCTCCAGTTTGTGTGACTTCAGATTAAGCTAAGTACCCCCCACTTCTTCTCATATGTGTGATACCAATGCAGGTATGGTCTGTTGTTATCAGATAAGACCATGCCGATAGTGAGGTGAGAGACACACAGAGTATGCGAGTCTTTCATACAAACATCTAACTTTACATCAGCTGTGGGGGAGACTAGCATATGGGTGGTGATACTCTGGTTTTAACACTAGGACACAGTGACAGACCAGTCGGCCAGTTTTCCAAACCCTCAGAGAGCACATTATAGGGGGGAGCACTACCTCCATACTTCCAGGGTAAGGCCAGGGCAGGACTGGGCAAGCCGTCCACGAGTGGAGGCGCCACTACGTTAATCTAGAGTGCCGACCTCTGCTCTCAGGCAGGTGAAAGGAGGGAGGCATATATCAAGGACAGCATCCTTCCTTCATGCTATCCTGTGCGCCTGGTTTTTATCCACGTTTGATGTGTTTTGTATGAGTTAACAATAAAGATATCGTTTGAGGGTTTAATATGTGTCAAGATTCCCAACAAACCTACATGGAAAGCTACATGCAAAGTTTGAAGTGATAAGTTGCGCCTCATGTTTGGCCACAATGGACTTTAAGTATGCCACATAGAGGTACCTGAAAGGCTTGTTGGCCCACCGCGTGCACACTCCTTCCATGAATCTGCTGCTTAAAAATGAACATTTCAAAAGGCATCATGAACATAATAATATTCAGTGCTAAAAATGATTTACACCTCACAATCATGAGACCAACACGGAAATGACTCCTTTTAGTCTTCACCCTCCATGTGGACCTTATTGCACACGCTATTCCAAAGGTGCAACCTTCTACAAAGGATGGCTTTCCACAACATGGTCTCAGATTCTCCCTTCATTATCTGTTCCAGGACACGGCAGTCCTCACATCAATTTGAAGCTGCAGTTAACCAGAAGCCTTTCAGGGCACTCCACTCTCTTACTACACAAATGTCCTACATACACTCCAGGAGCTCGGGGTCATTATTTACCAGGAGTTTTAATTCTCCTGCATACTCTACATGTTCTATATATTGTTTTTATTTAGGATCTACTGTCTCTGAATGTAATCAAATGGATCTTGTGCCTTTTAGGGAAAAAAGGATAGATACGTTATGCAGCCTCCGTACTCATCTGTGACGTCTCGTGTGCTCCAGGTTCTTGGCCCCGTGGTTTACCTTTGTTTCTAGGAGCACCACCGGCTGCGGCATCACACACACAACAGGCACAAGTGCCTTCTCCTCACGGCATAGGCCTATGCAGCCTCTTGTGCCAGGCTGGACATTTGATAGGTTCATATACTGGAAATATTATCAGCTCTGGGATATTTCTATCTTCGAAGGAAGTAATAGAGAATGCTGGCTCAGTGGGTATGACCATTATTGTGTGCATCATCACCAGAGTAATCACTGCTCTGGGTGCCCCATGACATGCAGAGCTTGGAGTCACCATTCCTAAATCTGGAAGAGAGTATTCATATGTTAAGGACATTATTAGTGGACTAGCAGGCTTCCTCCAGCTATGAATTGCAGTGCTTGTAATTTATCCTACAGACCAGGCAGTCATTGCATTGACCTTTTCAGACTATGTACTACATCCTTTCTTCCCAACTTGTTTTGCCCCTGAATAAGGACTGCGTCTATTGGCAGCCTCTGTCTGTTGCTGCTCACTTGGGTGAACTGTGTCAGTATACGGCTGGGAAGCTGCTTGTATTGGGACTGATTATATATATGGGAATTGTCCAGATCTGCAAGGGGGAATATTTCTGGCTGAAACCAAAGAATGCTTCTGAGAATTTCCAGGAGCCAGACATGGGCCTCATTGCACTGGCATTCTCTTTCAAGGATCTATTCCATATAGTGGCTGGAACTATGTCATAGAGGAGATGGTGAATTCCTATAAGAACCTCCCACGTGTTATCTCCATCTCTATTCCACTTGTCATCTTTATGTTTTTGCTGTCATTGCCTGTGTGATAGCCATGTCTCCACAAGAGATACAAGCATCCAATGCAACGGCTTTGACATTTGGCAAAAAATAGCTAAGTGTCTTGGCATGGGTAATGCCAATATCTTCCACATTTGGAGGAGTCAATGGATCTCTATTTACTTCTTCCATGTTGTTTATTGGAGCACAAGAGGGTCATCTACCAAGTGTCTTGGCCATAATTCACATTAAACGATGCACCCCAATCCCTGCACGTCTTCTCACGGTTCTCCACTCTACTCGTGCTGGATACTAGTGAAATTAATACATTGATCAACTACGTTGTATTTATCATCTTACCTGTTCTATTGTGTTCCCGTGGCTGAACAGACTGTCCTCAGATGGATGAAGCCTGACATCCCTCGGCTAATAAAGATTAACCTCATATTTCCAGTGATCTACCTCCTCTTACAGGCTTTTCTGCTGGCCTTCAGCTTCTGATCTGATCTGAACCTGTTGTCTGCAGACAAGGCCTCACCATAATACTTACCAGAGTCCCTGTGTACTTCCTTGGGGTCTATTGCTAAAACAAGCCCCAATGTATCAATAACTTTGTTGATGTAATGACACGAGCGGGCCTGAAACTTTGTGTGGTGGTGAATCCTCACATGAACAGCAGAGATGAAGATGATACTGAGGAGACAAAAGAGCAGAGAGCTCCAATCTATAAACCCGGGTGAGAGGATGGAGATGGCGTTCATACCGGAGTTCACTTCTCCTCTGCTGTCAGGACCACACTGTACAGCCCTGCAGAGATAGATGGAACGTGTGTGTATGTATGTGTGAATGTGCTCGTGGGCCCCAGTGTGCACAGACTATGCTGGTTATTACATTCCCTGTCTCCACTGCCCTCAGTTATTCGTGGTGTCACAGTGTAAAAATCACTGCGCTAAATTCAGCGCTACCTTGTTAGTATTTGCTGGACATGCAGTCATGTATTGTTTCTCTGTAGATCTGTCTTTACTGTAAAGTTCAGGATCAAGAGGAGACGGGTGTAACTCCGCGCTGACCAGGATGACAACAGCAAAGTATAGAAAATCCTTTATTTCACTCAACACCACCTTGCCGACGTGTTTCATAGCCGCAGGCTACTTCATCAGGGCTCAATAACTTACAGAATTGTATCGCAAGTTGCTTTTAGTCATTAAACATATGACATCACTCGTGAAAAAACGTAAGTTCCAGTGGAAACGCCCTCCTGCACATATTGTACCTATATTACGTCAGCATAACAAATACCCCCACACAGAAACACACATGAATACACACATCATAGGACCCTTAAAATCATTAACATTAAATACCATTAACACCTTAGTGACGGCCCACTGTATATATAAGTCGGCAAAGCAGGGTCCTTATTCTGTTCGGACATGAAAATAAGTCAGAACAGAAAAGGTCCTGTGGTGCCCCCAGTGGCCGAACATCTCCGGGATTTCAGCAACCGGGGCTAGCTGAGACCCTGAAGATTAGCAATCAGGCCGTTTTTTTTTCTTTACTGGCCTTGTGATGACCGGTATATAGCGTAAACCGGTATATCCGGGTCATTACATGTCAACATATTAAATAGTGATAAATAATAAATGATTTCTCTGTCATGCAACCTGATCAAACATTGCATGACAGAGCAATGTCTGCCCCCGATCCCCCTTCAACCTCTGGTGCCGATTTAAACACCCCCCCCCCCCCCCCCCCCCGGTGCCGGTACACAACCCCCTTCGCCCTCCCCAGAATCCAAAATGATGCCGGAGATTGGTGATTTCTCCGATCTGATCATGATCACACATGATCATATTGGACAAAAGGGTCCGATATACCGCCCCAGTCCCCCCCGAACGGTCTTTCCCGGTAAACCACCCCGAGACCTCCGATGCTGCTGCTGCTGCTGCAGTGAAAGTAAAATGGCGCCGGAGCGCGCAGCAGCCGGTGGATTTCATGTGTGATTATGATCAGATCGGAGAAAAGGATCTAATCTGTCCCCCGCCCCCCACACCCTGACCTGTCTCCCCGGTTCCCCCTTTCCCCCCTAGATCCGATGCCGGTAATACCATCCTTGTTTCTATCCCACCTGACAAGTCAGATGGGTTAGAAACATCTTCCCCAGCTTTCCGGTGCTGTCCCCTGGGTCAACCAGCCCCCCCTGGATTCCTCTTCCCCCTGTACCTCAATAAATTGTGATCCCCCAGTGGCCCCTCTTGTTCTTTTCCAAAATGGCTTGACACATGCGCAGTGTGCCAGCCATAATCTGCCTTCTTCCACATAGCAACCAACCAAAACTTTTTGATTGGTTGATGAGATTTGAACCCAGTGATAGATCCTATCACAGGGATCAAATCCCCAATATTTTATAAATATGGCTGCACTTAGGTCTGTCTCTCTCCTCTCTCCTTTGTAGTTTTTTGGGAGAGAGAGACAAATCGACTTATTTTTATTCGTCTGTCAATTTTTGATCACCACTGTGATCATCCCCTCCTCCTTCATCCCCTCCACCACCATTCCCCTCATCAAATAATCTTTTTTTATTTTAAATTTTAATCATCAATCTTCTTAGGTAGGGTTAGGGTTTAAAAAAAAAGAAAGTGGTTAGGTTTACGGCTACTTTTTTGCACACAAAAAAAATGGCCCACAGAATGTTCACAGCTGAGCAAGCCTATGCGCTGCTCGCCTCCGGTACCTCCGGGTCAGAGACAGAAACAGCCTCTGAAGCTGAGATATCTTCAGAGAACAGTCACGACTCGGCTTTACCCAGGGGTTCCCCCACCCCGCCAGTCGTCCCCGCTGACGCGGAAGAGGCAGGGCCCAGTTCTGCAGCCCCCCGTCCTCTGTGGCATCCCGACCCATCCTATTCCCTACAAATTGCTCTAAACGAAAAAGTACTGGAACTGATCACCCACCGCCAGTCAGTACATTGCCCAAAAGCCAACGTCAGTCTATTCCTGTTCCTGGATTCTCACTAATGTCCCAGAAATCAAAAATTTTTTGGGTCTTACCCTCAACATGGGCATTGTAAAAAAAAAAACAGCATCCGCTCTTACTGGGCAACCAGGTCAGTCCATAGCACCCATTGGTTTGCAGCTGTTATGTCCCGCACCCGTTATGAGAACCTAATGCGATTCCTCCATTTCCACGATAATTCTCAAGTCCCCCCTAGAACTGACCCTAATTATGACAAACTTTGCAAACTTAGACCCCTAATTTCCCTCCTGAAGGAATCCTTTGTCAGTTCTTACACCCCAGAACAAAATATATCAGTTGACGAGTCCCTAATTAGTTACAAGGGCCGTCTGTCCTTAACGCAATATATCCCCTCCAAAAAAGCCAAGAATGGCATAAAGCTATACAAGATGTGTGAAAGTAGCAGCGGGTACACTAGTACTTTCCTAATTTATGAGGGTAGGGACCGACAGATAAGCACAGCTAATTGTCCCCAGACAATTGGTATCCCAGGGAAAATTGTCTGGGAGCTAATGACCCCATTTTAGCACAAAGGGTACCACGTGTACACAGACAATTACTACACTAGCATGCCCCTATATCAAGCCCTACAAGCTGCAAACACAGGGGCCTGTGGGACGATACGAAAAAAACGTGTGGGCTTACCGTCACAGTTGGTGTCCAGACGTCTGAAGAAGTGGGCGTCATTTTCACTGGCAAGTGAGAAAATGCTTGCCGTAAAGTGGAATGACCGCAAGGAGGTCTTCATGCTTACCACCCTGCATGAGGAAACCACGGTGACGGGCAGAGACAGGGGCGCCACCAGGGACAAAGAAAAACCCTTTTGTGTGACCGATTACAATAAGCACATGGGTGGCGTGGACCTGTCCGACCAGGTGCTCCTTTCATACCTGGTGAAGCTAAAGAGAAGGGCCTGGTATAAAAAGGTGGCAATCTATCTCATCCAGACTGCCACCTATAATAGCTTTATCCTTTACAAAAAAATCGCAAGGAACCCTCACCTTCCGGCAATATCAGGAAAAGGTTATTGAGTCTCTCTTATTTGACTCCACGGCACCAGAGGCAGCTTTTGAGTCAGGAGATGTCAGGAGACTAACAGAGAAACACTTTATTCACCCCCTCCCTTCCACTCGCACCAGATTGCGCCCTCAGTAAAGATGTAAAGTCTGTACCAAGCATGGTGGAAGAAGGGATTCTTGCTTTTACTGCCCCACATACCCATCCCAACCTGGACTTTGCATCTCCCCCTGCTTCCAAATTTACCACACATCTCCCAATTATTAGGTGTTATCACTAAAATAAAAACAAATTGTGTGGTACACTTTTTTTGTCTTCACATTTTTATTTTCTGCTTAGGGTGCCCCTTTTAGATTGGACTTATTATTTGTCAAAGAAAATTTAGTATTGTCACCAGTAAAACACATCTCACACCATTTCCCCAAAAATTCCAAAACGTGATCACTCACATACCAAACTATTATTCAGACACATTCTCATCCACATGTCCACGTCTGCATACCCCAGAATGTGGACCCCACAAATGTTCTTGAGAAGTCTGATCCCATGTGACAAATAATTCCAGGACTTTAACATTCACAGAAATTTTTTTTGGCAGTTATCTTAGATTGACTTTCAATACAACTATGTCTTGCTACACAAAACTATTTTTTGCATCTACATTACATATATATTCATAATGATGATTACGGGCATGATCATTTTATTGGAGGATCTCCAACAATGAGGCTATTCCGTATTCATTCACCAGGGCTTTACTGTGTTCTTGCCGAACTTCCTATACCGGACAATAAGTTTGTAATCCTGTACGGGACTGGTTGTTTTGTGCATATAGCACTTCCGACCTTGGCGGGTTGGAGCCTGTTATGGTGCACCACGTCGACTGGCACATTTGGCGCTAAACAGTTGTATGACCACTCTCTGAAGGATGAACTTGTCTTCCTAGCCCTGCTGGTGTTTTCCTCCATCTCTACAACAAGCACAAGTTTGCCACATAGCTGGCTACATTTTCCTCCACATTTTGCCCTTCAGGCCAGTAGAGTTTTGCGTTCCTGCAACAATATACTCAATTGCAGGACAACTATTTTGTGAGCAAGGCTGTGTTTTATAATCAGGAGTTATGTTTTTCAGGGCATGCCGCCCTTTGTGAGTACATAATTCCTGGAAGGATCTTCATGTTTGGTAGCACAAAGTCTTGGAACATTTTGAATGGGTTCTGGAATTCATTCAATTTTACCCTGAAGATAAAATGATACATAATAAAAAAGTGGGAACAAACTACTCATTACGTCCCTTGACAAATACATTACAGGGTAAAAATTACAAAAAATCCATTTATGTGGGTTTTCACTTGTTGTTGTACTACATAGGTTGTGCAAATATGACAATCTATATTCCAAATACTGCCAAATTTGCTTTCCAAAATTTAAATAGCGCTCCGTCCGTTCTGAGTCCTGCCATTTGTCCAAACAGAACTTTTTGACTACATGTGGGGTATCGACGCGCTCACAAGAATGTGGACAACAAATTGTGGGGTTCACTTTATGGTGTTACCTCTTGTAAAAGTGAAAAATGTAGTGCTAAAGCATCACTTTATTGAAAAAAAAGAAAATTTTCATTATGATGACCTATTGTTATCAAATTCTGTGAAGTACCTGAGGGTTCAAAATGCTCACTATACCCCTAGATATAATCCTTGAGGGATCTAGTTTAAAAAATGGGGTCACTTGTGGGGGTTTCTGCTGTTTAGGTACCCCAGGGGTCCAAGAAGTGAAAGATGGTATCGGTCATCTATTTCAGCCAAATTTGCTTTCCTAAATTCAAATAGCGCTCCGTCCGTTCTAAGTCCTGCCATTTGGGCAAATAGCAGTTTATGACCACATGTGGGGTATCGTTGCGTTCAGAAGAAACATGGTAACAAATTTTGGCATCCAATTTGTCCTGCTGTTCACTTGTAAAAGTGAATAAATTGAGGAAAAAGTAACATTTTAGGTAAAATATAAAGGTATTTATTTTTTCATTCCACTTTCCATTCATTCCTGTGAAGCACCTGAAGGGTTAATAATCTTCTTGAATGTAGTTTGAGTAGCTTGAGGGGTGCAGTTTTTGGAATGGTGTCACTTTTGGGTATTTTCAGTCATGTACACCCCTCAAAGGGACTTCAAATGTGATGTGATCACAAAAAAATTTATTTATAAATTTTGCTTGAAAAATAAGAAATTGCTGATGAACTTTGAACCCTTATAACTTCCTAACCAAATTTTTTTTCCAAAATTGTGCTGATGCAAAGCAGACATGTGGGAGATGTTATTTATTAACAATTTTGTGTCATATAACTCTCTGGTTTAACATAATAAAAATTAAAAATTTGAAAATTGCAAAATATTAAAATTTTCGCCAATTTTTTTATTTTTTCACAAATAACTGCAAAAATGATCGACCTAAATTTACTACTAAAATGAAGCCCAATATGTCACAAAAAACAATCTCAGAATCGCTAGGATCCGTTGAACCGTTCCAGAGTAATAACCTCATAAAGGGACACTGGTCAGAATTACAAAAAACGGTCTGGTCATTAAGGTGGAAATTGACTTCGTCACTAAGGGTTTAAAACACACAGAGGCAAAGATTAAAAAACATAAATCATGAAAAAACGCTCTCGTGGGTTAAACTACCCCAAACTTATCCATCGGACTCTTCATGGTCCAGAGCACTGAAACAAACCCCTGCTGTAATTGTCCTGCCGGTTTATCCAAGGCGTCATCTCACCATAAGGTCAACTGTTATTCACTGGATGTATAAAACCACTGTGTGGCTTACAATAGATCACACCACTCCAATAGATTTTTTATATTATTCAGTATTAGTAAAAGTTAATAAAGGATTTTATAAAGGCTCAGTTCTTTACTTCACTTTTAACCCTTTCAAAAATAAAATTAAGATATTTCCCCTTACCAGCAAATAGTTTTGTAAATTTGTGATAACTCCCAAATGTATCAAGAGGCACAGTCTAACTCACCTAGAGCGCATGTGTATTACACTAACTCCAAATGTAATCAAGTAGGCACAGTCTAACTCACCTAGAGCGCATGTGATAACTCCAAATGTATCAAGAGGCACATCAACTCACCTAAGTGCATGTGATAACTCCCAAATGTATCAAGAGGCACAGTCTAACTCACCTAGAGCGCATGTGATAACTCCAAATTACAGAGCACAGTCTACTCACCTAGAGCGCATGCAAACAAAGCTCGCTCACATGCCCTCTAGTTGCAAATCATAGCGTGGTTCACGCTCTTAACGGGCGGGTGCACTTAAAACCGCACGGTGATGGAAGAAAAAAGTACATTATATCTTTTTCAGTTAATACCCTGAGGGCGATCTTGAGTCCCTCGGTTCCTGGTGGCAGCGGCACTGAGGTCATGGACTATTTTCAGCATAGATTGTCATGAAGAGAGCGACTTATTATATAAACCATCGGTCTGGGGAGTTTTTATGAGAGGTTGGTGACAAGGAAGCCGCCACCTTCACAGAGGAAGAGACTGCGACGTTGAAGAAGAAATTTAATATATTTTAGGACTTATTAAAAGATGAACTGCATTACCAATTGGATTTGCATTTTCTCTCCATTTATATGGATGAGAAATTATGCCCTAGAGGTTTTAGGATTAATAAAAATTCTCCCTTTCCACTGGACAAACTGTTTACAGAAGAATGGGAGAAAATCTGAAAAGATTCTATGCAGAATTTATTAGGATGTTTGTTTAAAAAGACGGTAACAACTGCGGAAGAGTTATTTGAGAAAATCACCGTTTTATCCGCTCAATTATTGGTATATAGAAACAAGATGTATTGAATCTGATCACGGATGTACTGAATCTAATCAAGGATGTACTGAATCTGATCACGGATGTACTGATCTGATCACAGATGTACTGAATCTGATCACGGATGTACTGAATCTGATCACGGATGTACTGAATCTGATCACGGATGTACTGAATCTGATCACGATGTACTGAATCTAATCACAGATGTACTGAATCTAATCACGGATGTACTGAATCTGATCACGGATGTACTGAATCTGATCACGATGTACTGAATCTGATCACGATGTACTGAATCTGATCACGGATGTACTGAATCTGATCACGGATGTACTGAATCTGATCACGGATGTACTGAATCTGATCACGGATGTACTGAATCTGATCACGGGGTAGTTTTGTCAGCGTGATAAAGCATCCAATGGTAACAATAGCAAGAATGTAGCCCGACCGCAAAATCAAAAACCATGAAGGAACATTTGGAGCTTGTTAAACAGCAACTAGAGCAAATAAAAAAAGATAAGACTTTTAGTCCTAAATAGAGAATTCCAAGGAACCCATTTAGATCAATTAATAATAATAGAAGCTGACAAAATCAACCTAACAGAAAAAATGAGCCTATTGGATCTTACAATACATGATGTTGAGGTTAATGAAAATTCCTCATTAACTTTTTTGTTCCCTGCCGAAAACATCGGCCTAGAGATGGAAAAAATAGTTGTAGATAACAATTGCCTAGGGAATAAAGTGTCTGTCTAATAAAACCATTATTGATAATTCTAATTCAACCTCCTTTTTGATCACTTTTTTACCAAAAGTATTGGGGCAACCCAACAGCATCACGAGGTATATGTCCTCCAAGCCGGGACAAAGAAAAAAATGTTTAAGAGAAAAGAGAGGGAAAAAAAGTCAAACACCCAAAACAAAAAAAAATGAGACCCTTGTGATTAATGGAGACAGTCCAAGGAACAACAGATTTGCAGATAATGAGCAGAAGGTCAGGCTAAATCATGTATTTAATACCTCACGACATAATCTTTCAGATGAAGAATTAATGGTACTTAGTAAAGGGCTGTCTTTCTGTCCTGAAAACGATAGTAAGGATGTAGATTTATTTATGGATCTTCAAAGATTTACACGTAAAATAATGTTAATGAGACATTTTGAATTAAAAAAAGGAGAATAAGACTCATTCTATTTCAACCTGTCAGGATCCCATTGATAAAATTCACGTAGATCTACGGGAGAAACAAAAATGTTACCCTATACAGAGCCAGGGGCATCACATAAAAACATTCACTGATCTGGTTTTGGATATTTTAAACTAAAACTGAAAAATAAAATCAAGAAAGAAAAAGGGGATTTGAGTAAAAGGGGGTATCTAACCAAAGATGAATGGGGGCTGTGTCCTCACTGAAAAATACCTGCAATCTGATAATTAGATTAGCAGACGGGGGAAATATGTATACAGGACACAGAGGTCTACTCGAAAGAAGCATATAGGATTCTATCAAACTCCAAGACATATGCCTTAAGTAATCTGAATGATTAGGTGAGTCTTGATTCAATATAATAACTTATAAAATGGAACACTTAAAACAAGAAAGAGAATTTTAAAAAAAGAAAAATTCGGCTATTGGATTTATGTACCATCTGCCAAAATTACATAAAGATGTTCAAACCCCCCAGGACATCCTGTTATATCGGGGATTGGAGCATTAACCTTCAATTTGACAGCTTATATTGACAGAATCATGAACCCAAAAGTCTGTAGTCTGAAGAGTTTTTTGAAAGATTCAACCCACTTGATCCAATTGATTTAAGATATAAGGTGGGAGAAAGCCTCTGTGTTTTTGTCACTGGATGTGACTGGTTTATATTCCAATACAGAAGATGGTATAGGTTTGTCCTGTTTTCAGTTATTTGTCTCTAGTGATATTAAGATACCTGACGTCCAAATGAAATTTATTATGGACGGTATGTCATTGATTATAAAAAAATATTTTTGTTAGTTTTGAGGGAAAAATATACCATCAAACAAGGGGGACGGCTATAGGCTCGAAGGTGGCACCCACTTATGCAAACTTATTTATGGCCACCTTCGAGTCCTGGCATGTCTTCAATAATAAATACAGTAAAGATATTGTCATCTATAAGAGGTTCATAGATGATATTTTTATCATCTATGATAACAGGCATGATACACTACAATGCTTTCTAAGTTTTATATTGTCAAATGATTGGGGAATTGAGTTAATACCAGAGATAAATGAGAAAGATACATTTTTTGGACGTAAAAAAAAAACACATGATGAAGGTGGAGCGATTATCACAAAAACCTTCTTCAAGTCTGTTGATGCAAACAGTTATGTACTCTATGATAGCAGCCATTATGAAAAATGGCTACAAAATGTACCCATAACCCAATATACACGCATCAAGGAAAACTGCACTGACTCAGGATTTCCAGGATCAGTGAAATTTTAAGAGAGATTTCAAGATAGGAAGTACCCAAGAAATTGATTAAAATGTCGAATTATGAAAATTATGTCTATATACAGGGTGTCCATAAAGTAACTATACAGTGCCTCCTGCACTCCTCCCTCCCTCCTGTATCACTGACACATGCTATCTCCGGATTTTATGATATAATATCTTAGTAAAGAAGTTGGGCTGATCCGGTGAGTGGCTCCCAGTTTCTATTCTGAAGATTTTTGGATATTTCCCGTTATGCTCCATGTGCGGGGGAAGCACAACCATTGTCCGGTCCCAGCTATGAAGTGGTTAACA
>JARQOC010000002.1:713236988-713271822 GCA_033576535.1 Allobates femoralis | reverse complement strand
TGTACAGTGAGAAATATCCGATTTCTTCCGGATTCCACCACAGAGATGAAACCGGATGGCAAAGAGCTGCCATCCCGCCCCATAGGCTACTATGTGTAATACTATTGTATAGGTTTGAGGAGTCTGATCGCTTAAGGGCAATGAAGAGCAGAGACGGGTTCTTGGGTGCAAAGTATTTATATACACACAGCAAAACAAGTGAACTTAGTACACAGCAAAAGCACACAAACATAACACGACCCCAATATATACTGCCAAGCACAGTCCTTATGAAAATAGTCCGATAAACAAATAGTCCAAAGTATGTAAATCCGGATGAATGTAGTCCATAGCACAAGTCCTTGTACTGGAACGACCGGAAAGATATGGTCCGTGGCAAAAGGTCCCCACACCCGGATGACCGGGTAAAAAGTTCAAACACAGTTCCGAGTAGGAAATGAAACACAAGTTCCAGAGAGCAAACAGTACATAAAGTAATGACCGGGAAGTTGCTTACACACACTTGAGATGTCCGAGCCTGAAGATAGAAGCAGCGGTACCAGGAGCACAATGCAGGAAGCTTTAGGAAGAACAGAGATCTCACAGAGCTCCAGGGAAGTAAGTGGACCAAGGAGAACAGCTGAGCAGGAGCAGACCAGGAACCAGAATACTCAAGCAATTAATGATCACCTGAGCCAGGTCTTTATGCAAACGAGACAGGAAGAAGGGCAAACAAAACAATGATCTCCATGTTGACTGAGGGCAAAATGGTCAAACGGCAGGCTGGAAAACCTGGAATACTGACATTACTCCCCCCCTGTAAACGGCCTCAGGACGATCCCGGACCAGGCTTGTCCGGATACCTCCGATGGAATTGCGCAACCTTCTGGGGAGCGGAGATGTTACCTACCGGTTCCCAAGAATTGTCTTCGGGAGAGTACCCTTGCCAACGATCAAGATACTGAAGCTGATGCCTATAAACCCGAGAGTCGATGATGTCCACAACCACAAACTGTTCGTGCCCATCAACCACCACTGGTGGGGGGGGGAGGCACAACGCGTCCCTGAAACGTATTATGGAAAACCGGTTTCAATAAAGATACATGAAAAACAGGATGTACCTTCAGAGTCCGCGGTAACTTCAGCCGACAGGCCACAGAGCTCACAATCCCGGTGATCTTGAACGGGCCAATGAATTTCTGTCCTAGTTTTCGTGAAGGAACACCCAACTTTAGATTCCTAGTGGATAACCACACCGAATCCCCTACCTTATACACAGGTGCGGGTCTTCGGTAGACATCCGCTGACTTCTTGTAACGCTCCTGAGCCGAGGCCAGAGACTCCTTTAGCACTTCTAGATTCTGCTGTAGAACCATCAATCTGTCCCCAACCGCTGGGACCGACGTAGCAACTGGCGACCTAGGTAAAATAGTTGGATGATAACCCAGGTTGGCGAAAAAGGGTGTTACCTTTGTGGAACTGCTCTGCGTATTGTTGTATGAGAACTCTGCCAGGGGAAGCAGCTTGTACCAATCATCTTGGAGATGGCTGACATAACATCGCAGGTACTGCTCCAGGGTTTGATTAGTCCGTTCCGTCTGTCCATTTGTCTGAGGATGGTAGGCAGAAGATAAACGTATGTCAATATGTAATGCAGAACAAAACCCCTTCCAGAACTTGGAGGTGAATTGCACCCCCCGGTCAGAGATGATCTCATCCGGTACCCCATGTAACCGAAACACGTTCTGGACTACTAGATCTACTGTCTCTGCGGCGGAGGGGAGGCCGGTACATGGTATGAAATGAGCCGCTTTAGTCAATCGGTCCACTACCACCAAAATAGTATTATCGCCCCCTGAGTCGGGCAACTCCACAATGAAGTCCATCGAGATAGACCCCCAAGGGCGAGATGGTACGGGTAGCGGTTGAAGAAGTCCCGTAGGAGCAACACGAGGCACTTTGCACCGGGCACAAACCACACATGAGTGTACATAGTCTTTCACATCCTTTAAGCAGGTGGGCCACCAGAAAAAACGGCTTAAGAACTCCTGCGTCTTCTGTACCCCCCTATGACCTGCCAACACTGAATCATGGACCAATTTGAGGACCCGAAGTCTTACAGCCTCCGGGACATAGATACGCCGTTCCCTCAGCCACAAACCATTCTTAAGGACCAGATTTACGTTAGTGGGTGGAGCAGCAAGGAATACGTCACCGTCATAAGCCAGCTTGAGGTCCTTCCACAGGTCCCGGTCCTGGAGTACTCCAACAAAATTGGCATCCGATAAGACGGTCTTGGATGGGGTTCCTGGCACGGAGTCCACAGCGTGGATTTCGGGACAAGGCATCAGCTTTCTCATTACGTGACCCTGGACGGTACGAGACAATGAAATTAAACTGATAAAGGAACAGGCTCCACCGGGCTTGCCGTGGAGACAGGCACCTGGCAGATTTAAGGAATTCCAGGTTACGATGGTCTGTGAGAACTACCACTTGTTGTGATGCTCCCTGCAAATGATGTCTCTATTCCTTAAACGCGGAAATAATGGCTAACAGTTCTTTATCTGCAATATCATAATTTCTTTCTGCAGGGGACAACCGACGAGAAAAGAAAGCACACGGGTGTAGGAGTTCCTTGTCCCCAGTCCTTTGTGAAAGGATAGCCCCTAGTGCGTTATCGGAAGCATCGACTTCCACAATGAAAGGGAGTATGGGGTCCGGGTGTGTCAGTATGGGCGCCGAGGTAAAACAAACCTTGAGACGATCAAAAGCCCCCTGGGCCTGCGTGGACCATATGAACCTCTGCCCCTTCTTGGTGAGCAAGGTGATAGGACGCACAATCTCCGAGAAGTTGCGAATGAAACGTCTGTAAAAATTTGCGAAACCGACAAAGCGTTGTACCTCCTTGATGTTTCCTGGTACCGGCCAGTCTAGAATTGCCTGGATCTTGCTGGACTCCATGTTTAATCCCTGAGGAGAGATAACATACCCTAAGAAGTGGATCTGTGAGCAATGGAATTCACATTTCTCCAGCTTGATGTATAGGTGGTTATCTCTCAGACGGGTAAGTACTGCCTTTACGTGCTCCTGGTGTTCCTGTAGAGAATCAGAGAAAATTAAGATATCATCCAGGTATATCACCATAAACTGGTCCAATAAATCCCTAAATATATCATTGACCAAGTGTTGAAAAGCAGCGGGAGCGTTACAGAGCCCGAAAGGCATCACAAGGTATTCAAAATGGCCATAGCGACATCTGAACGCCGTCTTCCACTCGTCTCCGGGACGTATACGGAGCAGGTTGTATGCCCCCCGGAGATCTAATTTGGTGAAGATCTTGGCCTGCCGTACTCTCTCCAACAGTTCGGGAATCAACGGTAGCGGATACCGGTTCTGGACGGTTATTTTATTAAGCTCCCGGTAATCGATACACGGTCTCAGAGTCCCATCTTTCTTTTTCACGAAAAAGATGGGAGCCCCTGCGGGTGAGGATGAAGGTTGAATAAACCCCTTGGCTAAGCTTTCGTCGATATAGTCTTTCAATGATTGTAACTCCGGAGCTGCTAACGGGTAGACAGGACCAAACGGAATCTCGGCCCCTGGAAGTAAGTCTATGGGACAATCGTATGGTCTATGCGGGGGAAGCTGGTCTGCTTTTTTCTTGTCGCAGATATCCGTAAACTCCTTATAGACTGGGGGGAGAACAGGTACCTGTATAGTGTCCTCCTCATTCTGCGTTACCGGTACTGTAGGACTGATGGTCGGGCCGCCTGGGGATGGAAAGATACTTCCTTTGTCTCCCAATTGATGATTGGATTTTCAGACCGCAGCCAAGGGAGTCCTAAAATGACTGGAAAGTGAGGAGAAGAAATCAACATAAAAGGCAGTGTCACCTGATGACCCGGTTTTATCACACAGTTAAGAGGTACTGTCTCCTGATCTACAGGTCCCGAAACTAATGGAGAACCGTCCACCGTTTCCATGGTTATTGGTGAGACTCGTTGTTGTGTTTTGATACCATGTCTCCTGGCAAAAGAAGAGTCCATGAAGTTACCTCCCGCCCCGGAGTCTATCATGGCAGATGTAGGAATTAACTGTCCCTCCCACTGAATCTGAATTGGAAGAGAGCAATGGGTATAATTGTCTTCCAGAACCTTAGGTGAAGCTGACATTAGTACAGAAGGAAAAACCGCATCCAGGTGTATACTTGAGTCAGAGATCTCGGATTATCACACTCGGTTATGGCTGCCAGAACCTTATTTGGACGTTTAGGGCATTTTGGGCAGTTAATCAAAAAATGATCAGATTGACCACAATAAAAGCATAAACGCTCACGGAGCCGGTAGTCGCGACATTCGTTGTTTTCCCGTCGTTGTAAAGAGTCCACTTGCATGGGAATGTCCTCGGCCTCCCGTGGAATCTTATTAGCGGGCTCCCTAGGAGGGAAAGCAGAATTGGTTATCCGGTTTACAGCTGCCCATTTTTCCTGTCTACGTTCCGTCAATCGGGTATCATTGCGTACGCAGTGTTGAAGAAACAGTTCAAAGTCCTGGGGAGACTCGGCCCGAGCTAACTCGTCCTTAATTGCATCGGACAGTCCCTTTTTGAAAACCGATAACAGCGCATTATTTCCCCAATCGACATCCACCACTAACTTTTTTAATTCAGTACCATATTCAATGACAGACCGCTTTCCTTGACGTAGGGAAAGCAGAGCCGTTTCTGCGGTAGTACGGCGATTAGGGTCATCAAACATTTGCGCCATTGCCGTTACAAAATTATCCAGGTTATTCAAACGGATATCGTGACTTTCAATCATGGGATTGACCCAAGCCAGTGCTCGTGATGTTAACAACATGACTATACATAATACTTTTGACCGATCTGACCGGAAATAGTTAGCATGAACATCGAAAAACAGCATTCATTGATTAATAAACCCACGGAACTGAGCACGGTCGCCACTGAACTGAAACGGGGGTAATTTAGGCATACTGGTGGCTGGTGTGGGTACATTTTCCAGACCCTCCACTTTGGTTTGCACATCCCGGAGAGCCTGACCCATAGCATGGTGATTATGGCCCAGCTGTCTCTCCATGTCTATGACCTTATTTTGCACCGCCTCCATCTCCTGCTGCAAGGAGTTAACCATGGAGAAAAGCTTCTCCACCCGTGTCTCCGTCATTGCCCTAAGCAGACTCCTCTTTCTGGGCTTGAGTATAATGTAATATTATTGTATAGGTTTGAGGAGTCTGATCGCTTAAGGGCAATGAAGAGCAGAGACGGGTTCTTGGGTGCAAAGTATTTATATACACACAGCAAAACAATGTGAACTTAGTACACAGCAAAAGCACACAAACATAACACGACCCCAATATATACTGCCAAGCACAGTCCTTATGAAAATAGTCCGATAAACAAATAGTCCAAAGTATGTAAATCCGGATGAATGTAGTCCATAGCACAAGTCCTTGTACTGGAACGACCGGAAAGATATGGTCCGTGGCAAAAGGTCCCCACACCCGGATGACCGGGTAAAAAGTTCAAACACAGTTCCGAGTAGGAAATGAAACACAAGTTCCAGAGAGCAAACAGTACATAAAGTAATGACCGGGAAGTTGCTTACACACACTTGAGATGTCCGAGCCTGAAGATAGAAGCAGCGGTACCAGGAGCACAATGCAGGAAGCTTTAGGAAGAACAGAGATCTCACAGAGCTCCAGGGAAGTAAGTGGACCAAGGAGAACAGCTGAGCAGGAGCAGACCAGGAACCAGTATACTCAAGCAATTAATGATCACCTGAGCCAGGTCTTTATGCAAACGAGACAGGAAGAAGGGCAAACAAAACAATGATCTCCATGTTGACTGAGGGCAATATGGTCAAACGGCAGGCTGGAAAACCTGGAATACTGACACTATGGGGCCAAAAACCGGTCCGGGGCTGTCTGGTTTACACCGGACAGCCCCGGACCTGACCTTGCCGTGGTGTGAAGCCAGCCTTACCAGCCTAATCACAAGAGGGGGAAACCAGAGTAGAAGGAACAAAAGTGACATGTATAGAAACTGGGATCAGGCTCATAAGTTGAAAAGATACATTTTATTCAAATTACACTGCACAAGTGAGGACACAACGTTTAAAAACAATTAAAAGTGGTAAACACCACAGTACATAAACCACCATGGCAAATTAAATTAATTGCTATGAAACAGGGATAGTGGAAATTCCACAAAGTGTCCCTGAATACAATAATACCTGTGCATGCAGGAAATGTTACAATATAGAGACAGTGGAGAACCTGGATGGTTAGAGAGTATCAACCATAAGCCTATTAATGCCGAGTATAGTAAAGCTTGTGCAGCTGATAAGGAAAAATTAATATCCTCTTCCATTATATAAATCTTACGCTTTAATATGAACCTTTAATATTATCCCCATATCATATCCCTTTAAGACATAGCCTAAGAGTAAAAATTAGTTTAAATTGTTTAGTAGATGGACCACAATGTTGAAACAACGATTAATAAGTAGTAGAAAAGCAAAGATGAGGCATTTACTTTTGCCCAGTAACCAGGTCATCTTCACCTTTATGGGCTGATGTTGTTCACGTGCACACCTTGAACTATATGACCTAAAAGTAGGTTGTATCATATATAATTATATAAGTAGTGATCTCTGATAATTGGTTTGCTAAAATTCGTGTTATACTATGATTGGCTATGTACTCATGATCCCATATCCCTCCTACTTGTACACCCTCTTTTTGATTTACTATAATTGCTTGTATTCTGTAATATGATGGGAGTTCTGACTTCACCTTTGAGCAGAACTCTTTGCAGGCAAATAAACTTTCCTTTTGCATTCTAAAAGGTTTCCGACTGAATTCATGAGAGACTGAGAACGTTGTTTTTCATTATCATTTGATCCCGAAACCCGGGACCTCTGCAAGCCTGACGGGAACCCGAATGCTGAGCCTGGTGGCGGAGAAAAGTAGATCACTTACTAACAGCGCTCAACAGGTGAGATTTTCCCTGAATGTTTGAGGCCATCCACTTTGTCTGCCAGTAACCTCACTTGTTCCTGTCCGTGTTTGCTCGAGGTACCACTTTTATTACTTTATTGAATTATCCACTCTCTCATAGGATATATATATTGTGAGGCACCGCCGGCATGATCCCCATGGCCGGGGCGCATCACATGCAGGATCAGGGTAATATCCTGTTCACATTGGCCGGTTTTATAGTGGATGACTCTGTATGAACCTGTCCAGAACACAAGGAGTTAAATGTGATAGTGTGTGCTGTAAAGCTGAGACATTCATGTGACTAGTGAGCGGCTGTGAGTGGCTGTGGATGGCTCATGAGATCAATGAGGCCCTGAGGAATGTAACGGGTGCTGATTGCTGACAGCCCAGGTGGGTGTGTCAGGTGGGTGTGTCCTGAGGAATAGCAGCCCAGCTGGATGAGTCAGTGTGGGAGTGGCAGGCACAATAAGAGCCCGCCAGCTGAGTGATTGGGAGATTCATTCAGAGACTGGAGATTGTGCTGAGACCAGCCTGAGTGCAGAGCAGTGCAAGGCTCTGTGTGTGTACGATGGGAGCATGCTAGTTCCATGCCGAGGCTTAGGACCGAGGTCGTGACAGCGCCTGGAGTGGGGAAGCCGTGGCTGAACCGGTGGATACTGGTCCGGGCATGGGGTGAAACAAGTCCGGGAAAGGAGCCCTTGGGGGATGCCTGGTGGAACCTGTGACACAGGTAGCGAGACCCGGATCTGTGCCCGGTAAGAAAAGCAGTTCCTGAATTCTTGTGTGAACTGTGCACCTTGTGTGTAAATCATGCCAGGCGAGCGTAGTTGCCATTAGGTCCAGTGAAGGACCTGTTGAACCTTATCAGTATTTTATGGCTTTTTAAAAGACCCAGCGAGTGAATGTAGCCCTATAGGGGCAGATGTATGAAGTGTGCCAGGCGGGCATAGACTGCCCTTGGGACCGACTCAGAGTAGTCAGTTAAAGGTTCTGATGAACCGGAATGTATGGAGCCCTTCAGGAGGCGATTGTATGTGGCCCTTCGGGAGGCGATTTTATGAAGTGTGCCAGGCGGGCACAGACAGCACTTGGGTTCGACTCAGAGTAGTCAGTTAAAGGTCCTGATTAACCAGAATGTATGTATGTACTCAAGGTCATATGCAGGGGTTAATAGGGCTCCTATAGTAGGGTAACGGATGGTTGTCCCGGATACTAAGGTTTGCCAATCCCTGTTCTGAACCCAGATGGGCTGTGAGCGAGTGAAAGGACGTGTGTGGTCCATTGTGGCTTATAGGATGGATCACATACTGTATGTAAGAACCCGGTCAGTCCTGACTCCGGGGTAGTATGAAGCTGGGGAAATAAAGCCAGGCGGCTGGTTCCGCCATTGGGACCCATAGGGCCCATTGATATGGTAACTGATGTATTGTTAAATGTATGTGAAATGTAGATAGGCCGGAGGCCATAGCCACCACGGGAGCGGTTGTTAGAGCTCCAATGGGGACAGAGAGGTGGTTACAGGTCCTGGGTAACTATAAGATGTAATGTGCAATATAAGTGTTATGTAATGTTATATGTAAATGTATGGTGTATTTATGTATGGTGTTTATAATCAATGTGATATGTGTCAAACATGCCATGTTATGTTATTATATGTGAAAAATAAACGGGTAGACACTGGTTAAATTATAAACACGTGTTCTTGTCGTTATGCAAGTGGGTCCCCCGGGTGCTACCTCACAATATATATCTATTTGTTTAGAGTTAATTAAATTAAATAGACTGTTTGTAACATGGTATGTATCAATATATATATAAGGCATATCATTTAGTAAATTAGGATAAGAATATAAATCTGACGGTATAAAAGTAAATTACATATATGTTAAATGTTAAGACCTCAATATAGTTCTCAGATGATGAAATGAAAAGCTGTATAGAATATATACACATTAGGGGATTTTTGACCAGTGGAACATAAGTTCCTCAAACAGCTCGAAATCACTGAAGCAGTGACCTTTATACAGTGATCTGAAAAACCACAAAACGAACACAGGAACTAAAATAGCACGGAAATCACCCAGCTTTCCATTTACAATCTGAGAACTGTGTTGTATTATAAAAGTAAGAGTAGAGTTAACTTATCTCAAGATACAGGTGATACTGATTATTGTAGATTTATAAGTCGGTCTGACGAGACCCACATTTTTAGTGTCCTTGTAATAAGTTACTCCCAACAGAGAAAAATGGGGAATGTTAGCAGTACATGTTCAAAGCCAGGAAAGGCCCCATTGAAGGAGACAAAATGTGTACAATTTTCAGAAGGGAGTCCGATCATAGATATGATAGATCAATATGGTAAATCAGCATACACCATATGGAGCAGGTGGAGGTCAGTATGTCCAGATCTGCCAGAAGAAGGTACATTGGACATAACCCTGTTAAAACCAATAGCTCCTTGTTGTATAAATGAAGAAGAGATGAAAATGCATCGTGAGTGGCTGGAAAAAGCGGCTTCTGAGCCCCTTGTAGTCACCACACCACCATCATATTGCCCTACTGAGAAATCAAAGTTTTTCAATTTGATGAATTGTAATGATGAACAAATGGTAGTATGTGTAGCTCAAAGTCTGTTAGATCAAGCCTCGTAGAGCCCGAGCTCAGGACACACACACAAAGTGACATTGCCTCTGCACCTGCAACACACACTAGTACAGAAAGTATAGATGCCGATAAAACAAGTCCCCAGTCTATTCCCATAAGTCAACAACAACAGACCCACTCTGGGGGGAAGTAGCTCTTCTACATCACACTCCATTTATCCAGCAAATGAATTACCGTAGTGTGAATAGAATGGCATTGATTGATAGTACTGATACCAATATCTCCCCAGCCAACATACAACCGGGCTCCCGAACACGACAAGGTACTGGTATTACACAACAACCTCGCCTATTCCCTTTAAAAGAAATAGTGGGACCTGAGGGACAGGAGTGGAAGATGAGAAAACCCTGTACATGTACAGACTTATTTGAAATAAGTAAGCAGGTTGGGGATTATAAGAAGAATCCACGTAAAGCTTGGGACACATTGAATAAAATATATCACACACACCAGATGTATGGGCAGGATATTCTACAAGTACTACACACCGTTTTCACACCAGCAGAAGTACAGGCTCTGGTGAAGGAAACTGATTATGCTGGGCTTCACCCACAGCTCTTACCAGAGGCTGTACCAGCTCAGTGGGATAAAATACGGCAAAACTACATTGAAGCATTCAAACAGAACCCTGACTGGAATGCAATCAGTAACATACAGCAGGGACCTAGTGAATCTGTAATGGTACATTTACACGCGGCAACAGGAAGGTAGGAACAGGCAGGCATCGGACACAATTGTGCCTGTTGCCTTGAAAAGACCACGATGTGGCTGCGTGTAATTCAGGACTTTCCTTCCTTCAGGGAAGACACAGGAAGATAAGTCCTGAATTACACGCAGCCACATCGTGGTCTTTTCAAGGCAACATGTTCGTATATATATCGACTGGCTCACGGTAATTGTTTTCGGTGCTAAGGAAAATATAGCAATTATCTAGAAAAAACCTTGCACACGAAAAAATGTAGAAGAATTTGCTTTATTCCAATGGCATTTTATTGAGATTAAGGCAAAATAATCGTATCATATAGCTTTTGACGTTTCGGCATTCGTTCATGCCTTATTCATAATCACTGTAAAATTATAACAAAAATTGACAATAATGAATACAGATACATACAAAATCAATGCAAATATAAACAATTCATCACAATAATCTGCCACTTTGGACCCAGTCACCACGTTTATATATACAAAATAAATTGTAAACAGAACCTTTGGTATATAAAGTCAGAGGGTCACTATACAATGAACCGAAACAAGAGAATTAATACCCTCTAACGAATTTCTTCTGAACTCAAGATATGATACAGCACTTCAGTGTCAAATGATAAACATCATACATCTGTCAAAAATAAGTGACCAAATTAATATATGCATATATAATCCAAAGGTATCATGAGAAATGATGTGAAATTAACCTGATTGGGAGAATATAAATCCTATATCCACACTATATATGTGTAATAAAATAATTTTTCTCTCTGGAATTCATCAAACATGGATATATATCGGCTAAGTAGATATAACAGTATCTGAATTCCATCTCTATATGTATCTATGAGTGTTTAATCATGTGAACTTGGGCAAGGATTATCCCAGTGGATCATTAAATGAATAAACAGAATGTAGTCATCCACTAAAGAATCATTATTCATATATCAATACATTTTCGTAGGTTATATTATATCAATGTATATGTATACATATATGGGTACAGTTACCTCAATAATCTGTTGGTCTTGCTTGTTTCACTGATGGGGAAATCAAAAAACGGAACCCCAAGAGAATCTCTATGACATTACAAAAAATCAACATGAGCAATTCTTTCTATGCCATGAAAATATTATATCCTACTCAATGGCTGGGAATAGTGTACCTACTTATTATAATTTCTCGTCCATTCATGGACTTATGTGACTAAATCACGTATGCATGTAATGTCTCCTTTAAGACCTATACCAAATAAAGAAAAAATCAAATGTATACCAACAACATCATTCTCTTCGCTGTATACTCTAAACCCAGACTCATGACTCTAATTATTAAGGGTATGATCCCCCATGAGTGATCATTTATTGTTTTACTCTTTATTAGTGATATAATCACCCCCACAATCTTATCTTTTAATGTATCATCATGCATATTATACCATCAATCCATATACATATGCGTATATACACAAACCTGTAAATAGATTAGAGGGGTAAATGTGTCCCTTTTAACTGTCAAAGACAATCCAAACGTGCAATGTGCACCAATGAATTATAAACTAAAAACATTCCCACTAGTACCAATCAAATTCCCCACCGTTTTCCCACTTACTGGTAATAAGGTTTAGGTATGAAGTGCCCAATGGCTATCCCCTCTCTGGTGTGTGAGGTGTACGCCGCCATGACCGCGTTTTAACTCCAGCATCTGGAAGCCGACGCGTCATGTGACGCATCACGTGACCGGAACATAGATCCTCCCACTTCCGGCTTTTGGAACGCGCATTCGGGACTGGCCGTGGATCTTCCGCGTTCCAAAAGCCGGAAGAGTTGGAGATACACTTTATAGCAAAGCACAATATTTAGACATAGGAGGAAAACACATTATATTTAAGTAAATCACTACTTGGAATGGTTCTATTGTGTATATATAGAGAAAGTTGATTCTTGTATTTAAAGAAGTATAATTTTAGCTATACAATCCACAAGACTAGGAGATTGAACAGTCCATACAAAGAGATAAATATCCCATATTGTTATTGGTGAACAATAAGGTATTTACACCAAATGTCTGTTGTATAGGATGTATTAACACCATACTGACATAGGGAATTATATTTGTTAAAAGGGAATGAATTATGGTGTAGAAATTAAGAAAACTCGTAACCAAGAAAAAAGACTCTTGATGATACAGGTAGCAGTTTTCCTTAATACAAAAACTGAATAGCTATTAAGAATAGAGGGGGTATTTATATTATATGTCCTTGGCAGAGAGAAGAAAGAAGAATCCTAATCTAAACCAAGCACTCATTAGAAGGAGTAAGGTCTTCTAAAAGGTAAACAGGCCATTTTATAAATAAACAGAGGAAAGCTGAGATCTAAATATAAATACTAATATACTGTATATTTTTAGGACTCCACAGACATCCCAGGGGAACCACAAGGCCATGAAAGCAAGTATACATCCCTAGTACAAGAATAATTCGTTAGCGTGATAATAATCGAGGAATATCTGAATTTTGGTTTTAATATTTTTATAAGTATTTATTAAAATACTTTTCATTTTTATAGAATTTTTTTATTATTCACATGAAAATATAATGTTTAAATAAACATCCGAAATAACGGTTAATTAATATAGTCTTGGTATTGTTAATCGATAGCCATTGTTAAAAGGGTTTGTTAGCGCTGGGCCCACATCAAAAATACTATTAAGTCAATTTTAGGAGGGATGATGCACGGGAGTCCACCCAAGGCTTGCTAGCAGCTACAACATTCATTAAAATTGACTGAACCTCTGTATAAAGAACAGGATCCGGGCAGAATAGAAGGTGAGGATTGGTTGAATCACATTAAACTGCCTGGTCTAACCGAAGAAGAGAAAAATTTTCGAAACAATCTTATCTCTATAGGTGAAATAGACGTGGCAATTAAATCCCTGAACCCAGGTAAAGCGCCAGGTCTAGATGGTTTTAATGGAAGTTTTTTTAAAATATTGAGAGAACAGATATCCCCAGTTCTGATGGAACTATATAATTCAATCTTGAGAGGTGCTCCGATCCCTGAGAGAATGAATATGGCCCATATCAAGCTGATCCCCAAGCCTGGTAAACCATTGTCTGATCCAGCTAGCTATAGACCAATTTCTCTAATAAACCAAGACTTGAAACTTCTTTAGAAAATTCTTGCTGACAGATTGGCGACAATATTACCCAGGTTGATTCAACCTCACCAAGCGGGCTTTATTAGAGGTCGATCGACGGTCACAAACATTAGAAAAGCAATGCTCCTTATTGACGTTGAGAGACATAGAATAAACATGAGGGGGGGAGATCCAGCCATGATCACCTTAGACGCTGAGAAAGCATTTGATAATGTCAGGTGGTCATGACTGGATTGGGTCCTTAATTCTATTGGGATGGAGGGCCCGTTTCGCCAATTTCTGATCTCTCTTTGTAATAACCCGAAAGCTTGTATAAGTATCCCAGGGTTCTTGTCGGACACATTTAATCTAGAGAAGGGGACACGCCATGGATGCCCGTTGTCGCCTCTTCTCTTCAATTTAGCGATCGAACGATTAGCATTATATCTGGCTGGTCGGAACAAATATGAAGGCCTTAGGGTTGGCGAGAAGGAGGTAAAAATATCCCTCTTTGCCGACGATATTATTTTATTCTTGCAACATCCTCAGAGAGATCTTAGACCAGTACTAGATGACATAGGAAAACTAGGTAAACTCTCAGGATTTAAATTAAATAGAGACAAATGTGAAATTCTTTTTCTCAAGGGTGGTCCCCATATTAGACCTGGGGACCTGTTTTGTGGGATCCCTGTAGCAAAAAATAGCTTAAAATACCTTGGAGTCCAACTAGCCAAATCACCAGATCTGATTTATAAACTAAACTTTCTTCCAATATAGAAAAAATAACTAAAGAATTGGAAAACTGGAAGAATCTACCGCTATCATTGTTGGGCCGTTGCCATCTCATTAAAATTATAAGCTTTTCGAGACTGCTCTACCCGCTCCAGACAATACCTATGCTACTGAAACACACAGATATTAAAAGAATTAACCAAGCATTTTCCAAATTCCTATGGGAGGCAAAAGAGCTAGAATAAAACTAACGACTTTGATGCAGTCAGGGGAGGAGGGTGGATTGAAAGTCCCAGACATCAGAGGGTATAACTTAGCGTGCTTCATGAGAAACGTCTTAGATTGAGTTAACAAAACGACTAAGTTCTCGGATCTAGAATTAGAGAGTGAACACGCGAATCCCTGGGATCTATCTGCAATGTTACACGCCTCAATGTCTGAACTACCTCCTAAGATCAAAAATACATCTATTTATAGAGACATGGTGATAACTTGGAAGGCGGTTAGAAAAAAACTGAATCTATCATGGAGAATTTCTAAAATCTTGAATCCCTGGGCCAGCCCAGCTTTTCCACAGGGAATGGAAAATTCACTATTCCGTTTGTGGAAAGAGAGGGGGATGGAGACCCTGGGAAATCTCATACACACCGGGGAAAAGAGATGGCTGGAACGGAAATCCTAAATAAATTTAACCTCCCTGTCTCTCACTGGTTGCAATATTTGCAAATTAAACATCATCTTATGTCACGATTGCAGGATGTTTCGGCTGAAATAGAGGGGAAGGAATGGGATGACCTGGTAAAACTACCTCTGACGGATATTTCTATATCTTCCATATACAGTAAACTCCAAAATTCCCTTAGACCACTTATTACCCATAAATTATTCTCCCTGTGGAGAAAACACATAGATGACCCAGAGTTAACCCCAAAGCTACTGGAAGGGTGGGGATCAGTAAGAAAATCAATCATAAACGAGAAGTGGAGACATTCCCAATATGGATTGTTACACGGCACCATTAAGGGCTTTAAATCCCCCCATCACTGACCAATAGAGAACGTTGGATCCATTGTCCTAAATGTAAGGCCTCCATGACTGACCAAGAACATGGGATCTGGTCCTGTACAAAAACGCAGGACTTCTGGAAAGAAGTGGGAGACTTGGCCTCAGGACTTTATCCCGATGAAAACAAAAGAGATCCAATGTTGTGGTTGTTTAATTACCCAAATGGTGCGGTCAGTAATAAGCGGCTACATGTGTTGTTTCATACAACCTCTCTAGTAGCAAAGAGACTATTGCTGCAACATTGGATTACAGACTCCGTTCCTACAATGGAAATGATGCATAACACCCTCAGAAAAACATTAGGCCTCGAATCCATTGAAATACTTAGAAACCCTTCCAAAATGACAAAAAAATTCTTTAACAAATGGAGACCATATATTTTGAAAACTTTCTCGATTACTGAAATAGCAAGGTTCATGATACCCTACAAACAAACAGAATGGTATGCACTGGAGGATTTGGGAGGTACTCTGGGTAAATTAAAATGCAATGATTAGGTGATAAAGTGGACATCTACAAATTTACTTTATTCTTTTTTTTTTTTTTTTTTTTTAACATCTTAAATTGAAGTTGGTCAAGGTTGGAAGAGCAGATTTGGAAACTGTAGGCAATGGGGCACAAATGTTGAAATATTTATTGCTATGCTTGATCTGACGTACTTAAGTCGCTGTTGAATTTCGTTGTAATTTGTACATTTACATGGGTTGCCAACCTACAACTAGTGATCTTTGGTTGCTTACTTTTGAAAGAGACTTATGTAACAATATATTGTTGTTTTGTTTAACGATTGGCAAAAATGTTAATAAAAATTAAAGTTAAAAAAAAAAAAAATTGACTGAACCTAATCCAATTGGAAAGGTAGAGTCTCCCTTTAAATTGACTACCTCCAGTGTATATACAATAATCTAAAAAGCTGAAGACTGTTGGAGTTACAGGACAACCTAACTTTCTGTTTCAGATCCAGCCATGGTCACCATTGGTCCAATCACCACAGAGCATTCCTTTCTGCTATCAGCAGACGCCCTGATAAGCCTACTCGGACGAGACCTGTTATGTAAGCTAAATTGCACCATATTTTGTACTCCAAATGGAGTGCATCTACAAGTACCAAGAGGCAATACTGAGGATGCAGTGACTTTGTTGTATATGGCCCCTGAGGTATCTCCCTCGTCAGAGGAGATGTCCCTAGAGATAGAGTCCCTGTTAAACAGAGTCCCTGAGAAACTGTGGAACACAGACCCTACAGAGGTTGGACAGATGAAACATATCCAACCTGTAAAAATAGACATCAAACCACACTGCATTTTGCCGTGCAAGCCTCAGTATCCCTTGAAGCCTGAAGCAGAAATTGGAGTTGCTCCCACCATTGAATCATTGGTAAAACAAGGAGTACTAAAGAAGATACACAGTCCTTGTAACAGTCCTATTTATCCTATTAAAAAGGCTGGTTGAAAAGCCTGGAGGATGGTGCAGGACCTCAGAACAATCAATGAGGTGGTTGTACCATTACACCCTGTGGTCCCAAATCCGACCACCATTTTGATGCAGATTCCATCAGAGAGCACACATTTTTCTGTAATTGACTTATGTTCGGCGTTTTTCTCCATCCCCATACATCCTGACTCACAGTACTTGTTTGCATTCACCTACAGGGGATAACGGCACACATGGACTCGCCTACCGCAAGGGTTCCTCAATTCCCCCACAATCTTTAGTCAAACTCTCAGTAACAATTTGGCTGATTTACAGCTCCCGTGCGGATCAGTTCTGATCCAGTATGTGGATGACCTGTTGCTGTGTTCAAAGTCAAAAGAAGATAGCCTTGAAGATACAGAAGCCCTTCTGTGCTTTCTGGCAGAAAATGGTCACAAGGCCGCAAAAGCCAAATTGCAACTGTGCAAAACTAAAGTGACGTACATTGGACATTGCCTGACAGCAGGACAAAGACACCTTTTGACAGATAGGGTGACTGCAATCCAACGACTCACCATTCCCTATAACAAGAAACAGATGAGACGCTTTTTAGGAATGGTGGGATATTGCAGGCAGTGGATACCCAGTTTTTCTATATATGCCACCCCTCTGTACGCCCTGACAAAAGACACAGTTACTGAACCTTTTGAGCACACAGATGAGACATTGACAGCTTTTCAGGAACTGAAGCAAGCTCTGCTGACAGCCCCTGCACTTGGACTACCCAACTACGCTCTCCCATTTCAGCTGTTTTGCCATTAAGTACAGGAGCATGCACAGTCAGTGCTGGTACAAAGACATATTGATGGTAACAAACCAATTGCTTAATACTGTTCAGAATTAGACCCTGTGGCATGGGGCATGCATGCTTGTCTTAAGGCCGTTGCAGCAGCAGCTTATGCAGTGGAAAAATCAGCAGATTTGGTACTCATGCATCCACTGACGGTCTGGGTCCCACACTCAGTCTATGCTCTGCTCAACTGTCAAAGGACCAAGCATGTGACCCAGACAGGACTCACTAGGTGGGAGGTGGCACTCCTACAACCTAGTCACATCACTTTACGCAGTGCTCTCAGTTGAACCCTGCTACGTTGCTCCCTTATGAGACAGGATTGTCTCAGAGAGAGGAGGAAGAAGGCGAGTATGACCAAGGCTCAGACTCTCATGATTGCATACTCCACACGCAGACACTAACACTGCCTCGAGCAGACTTGCAGGAAGAACCGAGATTTAGTGTTTTATGTAGACGGTAGTTGTCACAGGCAGACTGATACTGGAGAATTAAATTCTGGGTTTGCAGTAGTAAATGATCATGAAGTGGTTCCTGCACAAGCATTGGGTACACCACATTCAGCACAAAGAGCAGAATTAGTAGCACTCACAAAAGCTTGCCAATTAGCAGAGAACATGAGTGTGAACATTTATTCAGATTCAAGATATGCAGTAGGAGTCATACATGATTTTGGTACAATTTGGAAGGAAATAATTTTTTTGACAGCAAATGGGTCCCCAATAAGTCATGCAAGAGAAATTACAAATCTGCTTGATGCAGTACACCTTCCAAAGGAGATTGCTGTCATCAAATGTCAAGCACACACCAATAGTCAGGATCCAGTAGCAAAAGGAAACCAGAGGGCAGACTTTGCGGCCAAGGCAGCGGCCAGCAAAAAGATTGATAACAATGAAAATGTATCTGTAATGAGTCTGGTGGTCATACCAGACTGGGACAAACTAAAAGCAATGCAAAACAATTGTTCTTTACAGGAAAAGGCCCGATGGAAGAACATAGGGTGCACCCAAGATTCAGATGGCCTCTGGAGAGATGGTGAAGGTAAACCAGTAGCCCCAAAATCCCTGCGCATTGCGCTAGCTGATGCTGCCCACGGTTTAACCCATGGGGGTAAAAATGCTATGCGAAATTTGTTATACACATACTGGATGTGAACCCGGGTTCACAGTTGTGGCGAAAAAGAAGTGTCAGTTATGCCTCCAGCAAAACGCAGGAGGAGCTGTGAAAGCCTCACCTTCACATCTTCCATCCACCAAGGGCCCATTTCAAATCCTGCAAATAAATTACATACAGCTACCAAAAGTTGGGAGGTTGCAATATGTCTTGGTATGTGTTGATCAATTCTCAGGATGGGTAGAGGCTTACCCCACAGCCTCACAAACAGCAGATGTGACAGCATTAAAAATATGTAAAGAATTTGTGTGTAGGTATGGTATTCCACAAATCATCTCCAGCGAGCAAGGCCCTGCTTTCACCGGTAAAGTGTTTCAAAAGGTTTGTTCCATGATAGGGGTAAAGCAACAACTGCATTCTCCTTACCATCCTGAAGCCAGTGGTAAGGTCGAGAGGTACAATCGGTCCATTAAAGAGAAATTAGCAAAATGTTGTAAGGAAACTGGGATGAAATGGCCAGATGCTCTTCCTTTGGTGCTCATGGACTTAAGAACCACCCCACGAGGTGTTTTACAATTGTCTCCTTTTGAAATACTGTATGGCAAACTTCCTAATTATCCACTTTCACCCCCAGAGACTGCTCACGCTGCTCAGAACACCTTGAATGTGGACTACGTCTTACGCCTACAACAGCAACTGAGAGACATTTCCAAGAGTGTTCATGAATGCCAACCAAAGACTACTCTCTCTTGTCACGGGGTGCAGCCAGGAGACTACGTGTTGGTGCGTAAGTTTTTGAGGTCTGGTTCTCTTACAGATCGGTGGGAGGGTCCATACCAAGTTCTGTTCACTACGCCTACCTGTGTAAAGGTGGAAGGAAGAGGAACGTGGATCCACGCCTCACACTGCAAAAGTGTGCAACCCACTGCTGAGACAACTACATTGCCTGCCCAAGCCGAGGAGGAGCCAGCTGAAGTCCTAAACTCCTCACACCCTGAGCTGCACCCGTAAGTGATTGTAAGTGGTCCGGGAGCGAGGCAGAAATACGCTTCCCCTAGACTGCCACCTAAGTCGCGACTGACACAGTTGAAGATATCTTCCCCGTGCTGGTCTTCCATCGCGTGAAGAGGATACCAAGAGGAGAAGATGTCCCTGTATGAGCAGTTGTTTGGCCCACTAATGAGCAAAAGACTCTGGGGGGGGAGTGATAGCTGCCTGGCTATTTATAATGACAATTACCATAACGCAATTAATCACTACTTGCTATTCTGATGCTGATTTAATTGATCTTGAGTATGGGGCCGACTTCCCCATAGAATTGAGGACAAAAAGAAGCATGTATGATGTCCATGAGTGTATAGAGTACTATTGTAAGCGCAATCATTATGAAGCCAGGTGCATAAACTGGTGTTTTGACGATAAGGAATTTCTAAGAGGTAAAGAGAGCTACACGAACACTTACAAGAGCCTTGGGAGAACAAGTTACTTAACATGCATGACACAATAGCAAAAAGGATAGGAGTAAAGGAATGCTGGATATGTACACATTCACCTGTTTCTTCCAGGTCTATGCCTTTCCTAGCTACTTCTGTACCTATAGACGACCTTATTCTTTCACTAGACGATACTTTTGAATTTCCCACGAATATTAGTGCTTCCAGGTATAACAACACCCGTGTAGCCCTCCCGATAGCTGGATGGACTGCCCCACCATGGTGGGCGGCTGTTAGAGATTTATCTCTGTATTCTCCTCACAATATAGCTGTATGTGGCCCTGGATCTACAAGCCTACGATATAATAGGATTAACATCACTGACAATAATTTGGGTACCATACCCTTAGAATTAGATACCTTACAAATCCTATTTGAACCTAGTCGATTACAGTATGATAAAGATAATAATGAATCTACCATATTTGGGGGGCTAATGTATCAATGAAATGATAGAACCTCTGGGATATTGCAGGAGTTAATAAATAGTTCCGGATATGACGAAGAACAGAACAAATGCAATGAGACGGTAAGAGGTATATTAAGGTTCCCATGGTGTCCATCACCAAGGTTACAACCCCTCATTTGGTATGCATCACAGATTTCATACAGACTATTGTCACATCTTGGAGGGAATCACATCATACTCCCTGAAAATATGTATTATGTGTGTGGGGCCTTCGCTTATAAATTTCTACCTCATGATGGAACTGGTGAATGTACCCTAGCAAGGTTAACTATGGCTACATGGACCATTGCCCATAATGAGATTGATCTTGATCAGGTGCCAAGACATATGCTGATTAAATGGAAGGTTGAAACCAAACCTCTAATACACATTCCATGGTATACTAAATTTGGTCTCACATTAACCATCACTGGATTAGCTATACACAATGAACGCAATATTGAGAAGTTGGCTGAGCTATTTGATAATGTCACAGATGAGGTATTTGAAGCGGTTACTATTCTAAATCCTAGCTACTGAACTAGATGGACTTAAAGTCTTCCTTCAACCTTAAAAACTATGTTACTATGTTACTATGTCACTAAATAATCAAACACGGTTCCATGCCAAGGTATTAAATCAACATTCAATTGTGCTAGATTATTTGGCAGCTAACCAGGGTGGGTGGTGCAAGGTTATCGAGCCGGCATATTGCAATGACGTGGATGCAAACTTCTCAGTGCGTGTTGACCAACATATAGCAAAAGCTATGGAACTCAAGGAAAAATTCCGGGAGGAGCACTCACAAGATGACGAATACTCTTAAGTAACTGGTTCCAGTGGTTAAATCCCGGAAATTAGTTCAAAGGTATAGGTGGGTGGATCTCAGGGGTGGGACACCTGTTCCTACAAATCTGCCTGATTATCATCATAATCGCTTGTATCATTAAATTCATTAAATGGGTACTACTTAAGATACGCAAACCTCAACACCGAACCATATATAATGTACACCTGTACCCAAATGATGAAGAAGTAGGGGAGGTTCCTCTTGTGGCCCCTCCTTATCGAGTTCCCCCTCCTTATGTTCCAGGGAGGGAAGGACGCAGATATTATTACTTTGAAGATGAAATGGTGTGATAATATATATTATCAGACAGAGGAATGATAAGGAAAAATTGAATATCCTCTTCCATTATATAAATCTTAATATAATCTTTAATATGAACCTTTAATATTATCCCCATATCATATCCCTTTAAGACATAGCTAAGAGTAAAAATTAGTTTAAATTGTTTAGTAGATGGACCACAATGTTGAAACAACGATTAATAAGTATTAGAAAAGCAAAGATGAGGCATTTACTTTTGCCCAGTAACCAGGTCATCTTCACCTTTATGGGCTGATGTTGTTCACGTGCACACCTTGAACTATATGACCTAAAAGTAGGTTGTATCATATATAATTATATAACTAGTGATCTATGATAATTGGTTTGCTAAAATTCGTGTTATACTATGATTGGCTATGTACTCATGATCCCATATCCCTCCTACTTGTACACCCTCTTTTTGATTTACTATAATTGCTTGTATTCTGTAATATGACGGGAGTTCTGACTTAACCTTTGAGCAGAACTCTTTGCAGGCAAATAAACTTTCCTTTTGCATTCTAAAAGGTTTCCGACTGAATCCATGAGAGACTGAGAACGTTGTTTTTCATTATCCATATAGCCAGGAGGAAAATGTATTTAATAACACCAAAAGATAGAGATGTCAGGCATAGGTCCAGTTAGTGCAGTTGATCATGAAAAATTGAGCAAGTAAACCTACTAGAGTGAATTAAAGTGTGAGAATTTCAACATAATTCCAGGAAATGCCAAAAATGCTTATGTGCAGCTAAACAAAGCCTACACCCGATGGTAAAATAGCAGCTGCCCTGAAAATAAACAGGGAGGCCGAATAACCTGTATATTTATTTAAAGATATATTTATTAGTCAACAAGGACACAACAAAAGTAAGTTGAGATGAAAGAATTTCAACATATACATAAATTATAAATATAATGAATGCATAGTATACAAATTCAGAGAAGAAATAAATAATATAAGAGAAAAACAATATAGACAAAAGACATAAGTCGAAGAAATAAAATAACCAAATATTTACAACTGACACGACGATTATGAGTATCTAAAAAAAACAACAACTAAATAGCTCTTAGCAAACTAAGTACAATCAAAATGATAAATGGAGAAATTCAGGCTAAATTAGGGCAGATGAAATGTAAGAGTCGGTATATACATTCGAACCCAACTCGCCCATTTCGTCATGTACTTCAATCTAGCATGCATACCCTCTCTAAGAGCAAACGTGAATTCAAATGAGTTGTGCAATGCTATGCAATCCATAAAGTCCTCTATGGATGGAACACAATCACTCCTCCACCTAGAGGCGATAAGATTTTTAGCTACTAATAGGATATGTAAGGCCAAGAATCTTTTACATTTTGGGAGATCGCATATCCCAATCAACAATACAGCAGAGTCAAAAGTTAAGACTATGTCTAAATCTAAAACTAAATTGATCAGGGACTGGACATCTAACCAAAAGGAACGTAACTTTGAGCATGACCAAAATACATGACGGACAGATCCCACTAGTCCACATTTTCTCCAACATAAATTAGAAACAGTAGGGTCTATCTTATGCAGTTTTAAAGGTGTAAAATACCACTTGGTATATACTTTATATTGAGTTTCCAGAAGTGTTGAGCAGGGGACAGAGGAGTAAATATTTTTTAAAATGATGGGCAATTGGTTATGTAAAGTATGATTATCGATGTCAAGTTGGTGATCCATACTGTATAGAATCTAGAATTATTAAAAGTCACATCCTATTAAAAGTTTTATAGATATTATTAGTTTTCCACACAAGTTGGCTTCCACTGTGACGAAGTAGGAGGTCAATATTGTTAGGTAGTGTAAAATGTAGACGTGGGTTGTTTAAAGTCTCATGCAGTAAAGTCCAAGTAGGTCTGTCAGATTCAGGTAGGCTGAAACGAGAAGAGACAACCTCAAAAGAGGCTAACCTCTCACCATCAAACACGTCAGTCACATACCCAATATTCCTACTCTTCCAGATAGTCAAATTAAGAGATGGACACAACCAGGAAAAAATATCTATTGGGAGCCAGACAGGAGAAACTGGAGAGAAGATGGTTTTAGAGGTCTGATTAAACGTCCTCCAAGCCTTGATAGTGGCCTTAAGTGGGGTTTCTAGGGGAAGTCTCTTTTTTGGACTAAGGAGGTATAAAACAATAAACAATGCAGGATTCTGTTGCTTCATGATGATCGTTCTATATTTACCCAGGATGGTGAGTATTCAGTAATCCACCATCGTGAACTAATTTGAGTAATGATAGCTAGATAATAGGCCCTAAGATTGGGGATACCTAAACCTCCATGTAATTTATGTTTTTCAAGAGTGGTAGCTGCAATTCTAGGAAATTTCCCTCGCCAAATAAATCGGCTAAGTTGTGTCTGGAGACGTTTAAAATATTTCTGAGGGATGACCACAGGGAGGGAACGGAAGAGGTATAGAATTTTGGGAAGTAGCAACATTTTATAGGCCGCAATACGTCCTGTCCAGGAAACCTCTAAATTAGACAGATAAGACACATGTTTCGAAAGGGATTTAACAATATCTGATACATTTTTATCAACCATGTTAGATAGAGGTTTAGTAATGGTGATTCCCAAATAGGGAATTTCTGACAGTGACCAGGAGAAATTAAATTCAGTTTTTAGAATATCTAATAGGTGATGTTCAATATGATAGGGCAAAACCTGTGTCTTATTAGTATTCAATTTATAATGAGAGACTCCAGAGAATCTCTCAACAATGTCCATCAGATTCCTAAGAGACACCAGAGGATCCGATAGAATAATCAGTAAATCGTCTGCAAATAGAGATGCAACGTGTTGACGCCCATGTAATGGACATCCCCGGATCCCCTCATGTGACCGTATTGCCTCCACCAATGGTTCTAAAAAGAAATTAAATAAAGTAGGGGACAGAGGGCATCCCTGTCGAGTTCCATTGGTAATTCTAAAGGAGTCAGACACAACATTATTTGTTAGAATTTTGGCGGATGGATGGGAATACAAAGCTCTAATAATATTAAATATGGGACCAGAAAAAACAAATTTTTTAAGGGACTCAAATAAAAACAGCCAATTTACTCAGGCAAAAGCCTTTTCGGCGTCTAGAGAAATCAGCAAAGTGGGAAGATTTGACCTTTCTACATATGATATAATATGGAATAATCTTCTCGTGGCGTCCATAGTACTTCTGCCACTGACAAAACCCGTTTGGTCGGTATGAATTAAGCGAGTTGTATACTTAGATAGTCTGTTAACAACAACTTTGGCTATAATTTTAGCATCAGTGTTTATGAGCGAAATGGGCCTATAATCTCTGACATTTAGGGCAAACCCCTTTATCCTTGGGAATGACTGTAATTAATGCTTCCTGCATTTCTGCAGGAAGAAGGGATGGCATGGAGGCCGAATTAAGAAGTCTAGTTAAATAAGGTGTCAGGATGTCAGCAAAATTTTTGAAATATTCATTAGATAATCCATCAGGCCCAGGTGATTTCCCAGTTTTGAGGGATTTCACTGCTTCTGTAATCTCAGAATTCTGAAAGGGACAATTAAGAAGATCCACCTCTTCAGTAGTCAGAGAGGGAATGCTTAAGGAACCCAGAAAAGAATTAATATCCAACAGAGAGGGTTGTACAGACCCTGGACTTAAATTTAAATTATAAAGGTTTTTATAAAAGTGCAGGAATTCACTTGAAATATCCTCTGGGTGTCTGTAAATCAACCCCTGCTTGTTTTTGATTAGTAGAATCCTCCTCTTTTGTCTCATCAGTTTTATTCGATGGGCGAAAAATTTATTAGGTTTATTGTGACAAATATAGTACCGTATATACTCGTGTATAAGCCGACTTTTTCAGCCCAAAAATTGGGCTGAAAAGTCCCCCCCTCGGCTTATACACGAGTCATATACTTTTGTGCGAGGTGGGGGCTGTGTCCGGGAGCAGGAGGAGGCTGGAGTAGGTGGGGGAAGGCTATAATATGAGCGGCTCGTGACGTGGAGCCGCTCATAACTTATTCATGATATGCACTGCATCCCCCGCCCATCTGCGGGGGGAACAGTGCATATCCCATTACAGGCTCCCCATAACAATATGGCGCCCCCACCACAGTAAAGCCTCCCCATGCTGCCGCTGCTCAGTGTACAATAAATAGTGTTATTAGCTCTTACCCTCTCTCAGGGCTCAGTGCATTCTCCCTCCTCCCTCCTCCCTGCGTGTCATGTGACCGGCCGGTGACATCATCACAGTGAGCCCTGGTCACAGGACAAGCAGGAAGGAGGGAAGATGCACAGCCAGGACCGAGGGTAAGAGCTAATAACACTATTTATTTTACAGTGAGCAGTGGCAGCATGGGGAGCCCTTACTGTGAGGAGGGGGGGGGGGGGCGGCAGCCTGTGTAACCCCTGCGCTGCTGGGGGCAGCCTGTGTAACCCCTGCGCTGCTGGGGGCAGCCTGTGTAACCCCTGCGCTGCTGGGGGCAGCCTGTGTAACCCCTGCGCTGCTGGGGGCAGCCTGTGTAACCCCTGCGCTGCTGGGGGCAGCCTGTGTAACCCCTGCGCTGCTGGGGGCAGCCTGTGTAACCCCTGCGCTGCTGGGGGCAGCCTGTGTAACCCCTGCGCTGCTGGGGGCAGCCTGTGTAACCCCTGCGCTGCTGGGGGCAGCCTGTGTAACCCCTGCGCTGCTGGGGGCAGCCTGTGTAACCCCTGCGCTGCTGGGGGCAGCCTGTGTAACCCCTGCGCTGCTGGGGGCAGCCTGTGTAACCCCTGCGCTGCTGGGGGCAGCCTGTGTAACCCCTGCGCTGCTGGGGGCAGCCTGTTAACCCTGCTGCTGGGGCAGTGTAACCCCTGGCTGCTGGGGCAGCTGTGTAACCTGGTGTGGGGGCAGCCTGTGTAACCCTGCGCTGCTGGGCAGCTGTGTAACCCTGGCTGTGGGGGCAGCCTGTTAACCTGCGTTGTGGGGGCAGCTGGTAACCTGCGTGTGGGGCAGCCTGTGTAACCCCTGCGCTGCTGGGGGCAGCCTGTGTAACCCCTGCGCTGCTGGGGGCAGCCTGTGTAACCCCTGCGCTGCTGGGGGCAGCCTGTGTAACCCCTGCGCTGCTGGGGCAGCTGTGTAACCCTGCGGCGCTGGGGGCAGCCTGTGTAACCCCTGCGCTGCTGGGGGCAGCCTGTGTAACCCCTGCGCGCTGGGGGCAGCCTGTGTAACCCCTGCGCTGCTGGGGGCAGCCTGTGTAACCCCTGCGCTGCTGGGGGCAGCCTGTGTAACCCCTGCGCTGCTGGGGGCAGCCTGTGTAACCCCTGCGCTGCTGGGGGCAGCCTGTGTACCCCTGCGGCGCTGGGGGCAGCCTGTGTAACCCCTGCGCTGCTGGGGGCAGCCTGTGTAACCCCTGCGGCGCTGGGGGCAGCCTGTGTAACCCCTGCGGCGCTGGGGGGAGCCTGTATACACTGTGCTGGAGTCCACCCTCGGCTTATACGCGAGTCAATAAGTTTTCCCAGTTTTTGGGGGCAAAAGTAGGGGGGTCGGCTTATACACGGGTCGGCTTATACACGAGTATATACGGTAATTTAGTTTAGAAGACTGAATCATTTGTTATAGTCAGAAATTAAAAGGGACCTTAATTCTATTCTAAGCTTTAAGATTTTAAGCTGGGTAGACGAAGAAGGAGACGCTATTTGTGATTCTTCTAGGGTACGAATGTCAGCTACCAGAGATGCAAGTTTGGCATTAGATTTGTTTCTTAAGACGTGAATTTAGTTCAATCAACTTGCCCCTAACTACTGTTTTATGGGCTAACCACAATGTCTCAATACTAACTGCATCACCATCGTTCTCTTTAAAGTAATAATTTAGAGTGTCTATCAATTCCTTTCTTGAGTTGGGATAAGAATAAAGAAAGGTATTGGCCCTCCAAATCCTAGTGGATGAAGCACCCCCTCTAGGGACCAACTCAAAAACTATCGGGGAATGATCAGACCAAGTCTTTGGCAGGATATTGATCTTTGTAATTTCATATATAGAGACACTATCAGCTAGAACTAGATCTATTCTAGATAAAGAAAGCTGGGAATCCGAGTAGAATGTGTATTCTCTAGAAGTGGAATGAATACATCGAAATACGTCATATAAGCTCTCTCTATCAATCCAAGGATTCAAGGTTAAATTAGAAACTCCACGAGTTCCAGAGGAATCCAAAAATGCATCAGGTATTACATTAAAATCCCCAAAGAGAATTAAAGAACCCTTACGATTTTCCGAAATTAAAATCATTAACTCTTTCAAAAATCTAATCTGACCCTTATTAGGGGCATACAGAGTAACCAAGGTATAATAGACACCACTAAGCCTACAGATTAAAATTATATATCTTCCCTCTGTATCTGCAATAACAGTCTCCTGTTCAAATTGGATGTTATTTCTAATCAAAAAGGCGACACCCGCCTTCTTTTTTTCTGAGAGGCTAAGATAATAGATGAAAATAACTTATTTTCAAATTTCGGAGGATTATCATTAGAAAACTTAGTCTCCTGCAACCCCGCAATATCTATTTTAAATCTAAATATGTCTCTCCACAGTAGATACCTCTTATGAGGGGAATTTAGGCCATGTACATTCAGGGACATGAAATTAATGGCCATAAAAGCAAATAAACGAAGTAACGTCAGTAGAGAAAAGACTTACTAAACCATGCAGCCAAGAGATTTCTGGAATGAAATATAAAACATTCATCGTGTCAATAAGTACTAAGAAAAAAAAAAAAAAAAGAATAAAACAAGAACAGAATAATATCAAGAAATATATACAATAACGGACTAACGGACTATATGGAGCAGTTACAACTAACTGATGGAAAAAGCTCCTTGGGGAGAAAAAAGGCCTCTCACCCACAACAATTAATAATGTATTATATACATCTAAGGGTAATCACCTCAGCGTTTCAAAATGAAGTTCTGTTTAACCCAATATAAGTATTCAGGTTACTGGCGGGTCGGCAATGCCAAGCTCTCTTAAAAGTTGAAGACCCTCCTCCAATCCGTCTATCACATGAGAAGTAGGACCCCGCTTAAAGTTGATTCTGGTCTGGGAGAGCCATCTATACATAATACCATTAGCCCTCAATATCTTGGTGACAGGCGTCAGAATTCTACGTTTGGACAATGTTGCCTTTGAGAGGTCTGAAAAAATTTTAATATCATGAAATGGTCTAGGTAACGTCTCATGCTTCTGCATGTAGGTGGTGAGGAGATTTTTTGTGTTTTTAAAGCTAAAAGTAACCAGAGTGTCTCTGGGCAACTTCTCCGGGACAGATATGGATTTAGGAAGGCGAAACGCTTTATCCATCAAACACTCTACATCCGACAGTGAGGGTAACACTGTTTTAATCATTTTTTTAAGGTAAGGCTGTAATTCAGACCTTGTGACTGTCTCAGGAATTCCCCTCAATTTTAAATTGGACTGTCTATTAGTATTGTCAAAATAATCCAGTTTACTGGACAATGTTTTGTAATCCTGTTTAGTTTTGTCCAATTCTTTTCTAAGAGAGCTATTCATTTTAGACAGTCTTATTATCTCGGCCTCCATAACGTCAGCTCTGGTAGTTAGGGTGGAGAGCGCTTCTTTAATATCAGAGAACTCCATTTTCATCTGGTCAGCGAAGCTGTGGAAGAGGTCAAGCAAAAAGTCCCTATCTACTGGCCCAGCCTGACCCCTCATTTTAATAGATAAGGGAGAGGAAGTGACCCTAGGTCTTTGTTTAACAGGGGGGATCCAGAACTGTCACCCCCTCCCGAGTCCAATTCCTCCAAAGGAGATCCAACCAAAGCAGAACTCCCAGGGGACTTATGTCCTTACGTTTTGAGGTCTGCTTCAAGCTGTCACCACCCCTATTATCTAGGGTGTCCATATCTGAGCCCCGTATGTGAGAATCTATTTTATCCATTTTCTTTTTGTGTTCGCTATCCAAAATCAGCCTTGCTGTAGATGGAGTGCATTTAAGATGGGGTTTAGTGGACCCACCCGTAGGATTCATAGTGACCTTATGAAGATCTGTCTGCCTATGAGACATAGTAAATAAAAGGAAGGTGTCTAAACAGTATCAGGATTATAAAGCTTAATATAAAAATATCAGTGTGACTATATATTCAACCTCAATGTTAGTAAAAACCACAAAACAAACAATACTAGTCCAAAAATAGTTCTGAGGGGTCTGGAGAGACCCAGGACAACTCTCCAAAGGGTTCTGAGAAGAAATTAGGGTGGCACAGCAAAGCACAAAGCTATGAAAGCTTTGAAGTAATGGGGCAAAAGAGCTTACAATTTCTCTAAGACTTATATTCGAGATAAAAGAATTCGATAACAGAGCATTGTGGGTATAAACAGGCTGGTACTTTATTAAGATTTAATAATGTATCCATTTTTAATTTGTTTATTAATCATTTTCTTTAACACATGTTCCATCCATAGTCATGTAACCAAATGACTCTTATTTATAAATACTGAATTGTAACTTTATTTAATGAACTGATCCCCCCAGCAAAGCTGGGTGACCCTATCTCTAACAAAGTGCCAGCAAAATTTTTAACAGTAACAATCAACTTCATGGGGCGGGCGGGAATGTCAGCAACTGTTGTTGCACTGATCTTTCTGGCCCAAAGTGCCCCTTTTATATCCCCAGCCAGAGGTCGGCTGACCAATTAGAAAATTTAAATTTGGCGGGCTTCTTCCCGCCTGAATTTCGTCATTTGCCCCAGCAACCATCCTGCTGGGCCAATGACCGGCTTTCTTTATCATTTAATTAATCCTGCAGCTCGTTGCCCCAAGATGGCTCCAACCCTATGCGGATGGTTGCCAATTCATGGGGCAACAGAGCTTACAATTTCTCTAAGACTTATATTCGAGATAAAAGAATTAGATAACAGAGCATTGTGGGTATAAACAGGCTGGTACTTTATTAAGATTTAATAATGTATCCATTTTTCATTTGTTTATTAATCATTTTCTTTAACACATGTTCCATCCATAGTCATGTAACCAAATGACTCTTTTATTTATAAATACTGAATTGTAACTTTATTTAATGAACTGATCCCCCCAGCAAAGCTGGGTGACCCATCAGGACGGTACCTTTGAGGTACCGGCTCCCCCCAGCCAAGCCTCCACAATGCTCTGTGCCCCGACATTGAAAATGTCGAGGCCAACATCCGACAAATGAACCATATCCTGGCGATATAAGCCCGGAACAAAACCCTCTAGCTCCTTGTGTCTGTAAGAAAACATGCCTATTGAGGGTAAAAATTTCTCCATTTCTCTATTCAACCTTTTACGCATTTTGTCCAAAAACATAATGTTTTTGGATTCCCATGCCAATCGTGGTATTACTTCCGAAAATACAAATGTCGAGCCCTGGACCTTCTGGGCGAGCCAACAAAAATCTGATTTGACGCGCCACAGAAGTTCCAATGAAGAGCCCTTACCTAAATCATTTCCCCCGGCGTGACATATCACTAAGTCCGGCCGGGGAAGCGATCGAGTAGTTGTAAAACTAGATCATTAATGTTATGCCACCTCAGACCCCTTACCCCATGCCAATGAATGATAACTTCGGATTCGTTAAACGAGAGGTTCTCGGAATAGCCTCTGTTCTTAGCCCTCTTGTGGGCCCAATAGATGAATGAGTGGCCGATGATCCACACTATTTTAGGGCCTAGGGGATAAATTAATCATTAGAATACGCTGTGAAAGACAAGAGAGAAAAAGAAAAAAAAAAGGAGGGGGGGGGGGCATAGTAATTTATACACTTTGGCTAATAGGTCGTATGTATTTTTTAAATGAATTTGAAGTCCATCTGCCCAATTTTTTAATACATGTATCATTCAGACCTTGTTGCACTGCTAAACTCGCCGCTCCAATGCGAAATGAATGGGACGTTATTTTGAGATCTTTTACCTTCAATTGTTCCAAGCATCTGCGTAAAACCGACCTAAATTGGAAAACAGTTAATGGGGTGCTATCGGTATGCATAAATAAACTGCCCGGTGATGGGTGCGAGTGTTTAACCATGCCCTCATTGCCATCAATGGACAGATTCTGCCATCGTCAGAGGGGTGAAGTACGATCACCTGGCCTCTGCCGAACTGGTCAGTTTTGGATTTACGCTAATAAATACACAATGTTTTCTGTGACCATGACACATCCTCCAATCTAAGACCGGATGCATTAGTCTTACTTGTTGACACCAATTCGCTAATCCTCATTGCTGTAAAAAATAATGTGAGGAATGCAGCTTTAAACATATTTGCTTCATAAGTGTTGAAGCAGACATCGTCCAAGACATCGCATATACTTGGAAGAATTGACAGTGGCATAGGTGATCTATTATCAGGTGTACAGAAAGACTTTTTGTAGCCTTTCAGAAATTGTCTAACTATAAATGGTTCTGTAATTGCCGGGAATCCAGCTATTTTTAGAAAAAATGAAATCCCGGCAATTATTTTCGTTATGGATGAGTAAGATAAATGCCTAGCTGCAAGGGATTGAAGGAAGGGAAGGGATGCTTGACTCGCTGCTGCTGTTGGGGAAGCTCCACTTTGTAAACAAAATTGCACCCACGAATGCCAGGACGAGCAATAGGACGCCCAAGTCCGTGGTGCGAGTGATTGCTGTATAAATTGTGGTATCAACCCAAGAGGAGATTCCATAACTCTGGTGGGACTGTTATGCCGTTCGGTTCCGCCCATGGACATCTGGCTTGGAACTGCGCCATGTCATTGCGGGAAAGAAGAGCACACAAAGAATGACTATCAGGAACAGAAAGCTGAAGTCTTATCCAGCTATTACATTCTAGACACATCATAGACAATCTTTTTAGCAGTTTCGAGATTAAATATGATTTTGTAGATAAAGAATTGAACCGTAAATGCTGATATTTTATCATAGGTATTAAAGGTTATTCGTCTATTTGCTAAGTTATTACCCCAAAGTGTGAATATGACTGTTAAAGCAAATATATCACGCAATGGGGGGGAATTGACAAATGTTTTTTCAAGTTCTTCCGGCCATGCAGCAGCTACCCATTTTGGCCCGAAGAGAATGCCCAAACCTTCTTTAGCTGTGTGAACATATAACTGCACGTCCGCAGCGGAAATAAAGGGTGTCTGAAAACAAGTTATCCCATTAAAGCGAGATAAAAATTGAGACCATACATCTAGATCAAGTTTAAGTGGTTCCGTAATTAATATAGGAGAGGCAGAATTAACAGCAGACAAGCTTTCATACAATCGCCGTAGGAACGGCCGACCGGATGGGATGACCCATAGAGCAAAGTTTAGGGACCCTGCTAATGTCTGAAATTCTTTTAAAGTGGCTGCCTGTTTCTTTTGAAAAGAATTAATCAAACCCCGCAATTAAATAAGTTTATCTTCCGGGAGTCTAAATTACATTTTTTCAGAATCAATTAGTATTCCCAAAAATTCTATGGATGTATGTGGAAGTGTCGTTTTATCAAAAGCTACCGGGACTCCAAAATGATCCATAAGGGACAGGAAAGATTGCAATAAAGATTCACAAGATTTAGACCTGGGGTGGCCGATAAATAAAAAATCGTCTAAATAATGTGATATCCCTCCCTCTGATGAGTTTTTCTGAATGCACCACTGAAGGAAGGTTGAAAAAGTTTCGAAATAATTACATGACATGGAGAATCCCATTGGGAGGCATCTGTCAAAATAGTATCTTCCTTCAAAGGTAAAACCCAGAGAACTGAATCCGGAAGGGTGGACCGGGAGTAACCGGAATGCTGATTGTATGTCGGATTTCGACAACAATGCTCCTTTGCCAAATTTATGTAGCAATTCGACCGCGGAATCAAAGGAAGCATAGGAGACTGATGCAACCCTTGGGTCCACTTGATCGTTTAGTGATGCACCTTCAGGATAGGATAAATGGTGTATCATTCTAAACGATCCCTTTTCTTTTTTAGGAACTATCCCAAGCGGGGAAATGCGAAAGTTTTCAAAAGGAGGGTCCGAAAAGGGGCAGAGACATCAACCGGCCGCTACTTCTTTTTTAATTTTTTCTCGAATTATGTTCGGGAACTTTTTTGCTGAGGGTAGATTATTACGGAGAGTACAACCAGATCCCAGGAAAGGCGGAACGAAAAAAACCGGATTCAAACCCGGAATACAACATTTCCGTGCTAGCCTGATCCGGGTACTGTTTTAGCCAGGGTATTAGGTTTGTGAGCCTCACCGGGCTTCGGCGCTTTTAAGAAAGGGCTCTTTGGGTGTCGTGTTAGGTTTTTTGTAAAATTTAATTGCAGGATGCGTTCCTCCACACGTTGAACATTCATGCCGGTAGCGGCAATTTTGCAACCACCGGCATGATGATTCGTTGAATGCGAAACAAAAACCTTTCTTCACCATGGGTGATACAGGTTGTTTCGCTGGGGGTTGACGTTGGGGGATCATCATTTGTAACCAAAGGCCCACGTCCTCGGTTCCCCATCTTAGCGACGGGTGTACCGCTAACTTTTGACGAAATGCTTCGTCGTAGTTGAGCCATACTGTTCCCCCAAAATTTCTATAGGCTTCCAAAATTGTATCTACATGCTGGAATAAGCCTGAACATAAATTGGGGAATTTCTCGCCTAATACCGCAGCATAAATTAAGAAGGCTTGTAGCCATGTATTAAATGAGCGGTATGTTCTTTTCTTATTGTCTCCCTCCTTATCGTCTCGCCCCTCGTACTTAAACGAGTCGCGATTCGGAATAAGGGAAAACAAATCTAAAAATTCACCTCCCCAAATTTTTTCTTTCACATTGTTCGCTAAATGGAATCCTAACGGGGATACCTCGCAAGGAAGTGCTTCTTTAAAATGTGTCTGGGAAATTCCCGAACTGGCTCTGGCTTGCGAGGGTGCCCCGGGGGAAGGGGGAGCTGCTAAAGCTGCTGCTACTGCTTGCTTAACTAAATCGGAAATAGAGGATGCTAAAGACGGTTAAGTTATTAGATGGTTCTCACCATATCCAGGCGTAGCTGCAGCTCCTCGTGTAGGG
>JARQOC010000002.1:713161271-713236888 GCA_033576535.1 Allobates femoralis | reverse complement strand
TCACAGGTCCTTCTGTCCTGATGGTGTCGCATCATGGGAGCCGGTGACAGGTGATGTATACTCCGGGAGGAGGTAGTTGTTTTTTTTTTACACAGGGAAGACAAAAGGGGACAGGATAGGGATTAGATCAGGATAGAGGAGTGGGGGGACAGAATAGAATAGCGGGGAGACAGAATATAATAGCGGGGGACAGAATAGAATACCGTGGAGAAGAAGATGGAGGAGGCAGGTGCAGGGAAAGACAGGGGACCGCAGGATCCACATGGATCCTGCATAGAATTGGATTGGATGGCTATTTGCCATCCGATTGCAGGGATCCGTGTGCATCCGTGCCTGTCCGTGGGATCCTCCTTCAAAGTCGGATCCCACGGACAGGCACAAATCGTAATGTGAAAGCAGTCTTAGCTGTTTATATATAGCTCTGCATGTTTAACAGCCAGACCTTATCTAGTTAATGCAATGTACAGTGTTGGCCAAAAGTATTGACACCCCTGCAATTCTGTCAGAAAATACTCAGTTTCTTCCTAAAAATGATTGCAATCACAAATTCTTTGGTATTATCTTCATTTAATTTGTCTTCAATGAAAAAACACAAAAGAGAATGAAGCAAAAAGCAAAATATTGATCATTTCACACAAAACTCCAAAAATGGGCCGGACAAAAGTATTGGCACCCTCAGCCTAATACTTGGTTGCACAACCTTTAGCCAAAATAACTGCGATCAACCGCTTCCTGGTAACCATCAATGAGTTTCTTACAATGCTCTGCTGGAATTTTACACCATTCTTCTTTGGCAAACTGCTCCAGGTCCTGATATTTGAAGGGTGCCTTCTCCAAATTTCTATTGTTAGATCTCTCCACAGGTGATCTATGGGATTCAGGTCTGGACTCATTGATGGCCACCTTAGAAGTCTCCAGTGCTTTCTCCCAAACCATTTTCTAGTGCTTTTTGAAGTGTGTTTTGGGTCATTGTCCTGCTGGAAGACCCATGACCTCTGAGGGAGACCCAGCTTTCTCACACTGGGCCCTACATTATGCTGCAAAATTTGCTGGTAGTCTTCAGACTTCATAATGCCATGCACACGGTCAAGCAGTCCAGTGCCAGAGGCAGCAAAGCAACCCCAAACCATCAGGGAACCTCCGCCATGTTTGACTGTAGGGAGCGTGTTCTTTTCTTTGAATGCCTCTTTTTTTCTCCTGTAAACTCTATGTTGATGCCTTTGCCCAAAAAGAGAGACATTCTTCCAAAACATTGTAGGCTTTCTCAGGTAAGTTTTGGCAAACTCCAGCCTGGCTTTTTTATGTCTCGGGTAAGAAGTGGGGTCTTCCTGGGTCTCCTACCATACAGTCCCTTTTCATTCAGACGCCGACGGATAGTACAGGTTGACACTGTTGTACCCTCGGACTGCAGGGCAGCTTGAACTTGTTTGGATGTTAGCCGAGGTTCTTTATCCGCCATCCGCACAATATCGCATTGAAATCTCTCGTCAATTTTTCTTTTCCGTCCACATCTAGGGAGGTTAGCCACAGTGCCATGGGCTTTACACTTCTTGATGACATTACGCATGGTAGACACAGGAACATTCAGGTCTTTGGAGATGGACTTTAAAGCCTTGAGATTGCTCATGCTTCCTCACAATTTGGTTTCTCAAGTCCTCAGACAGTTCTTTGGTCTTCTTTCTTTTCTGCATGCTCAATGTGGTACACACAAGGACACAGGACAGAGGTTGAGTCAACTTTAATCCATGTCAACTGGCTGCAAGTGTGATTTAGTTATTGCCAACACCTGTTAGGTGCCACAGGTAAGTTACAGGTGCTGTTAATTACACAAATTAGAGAAGCATCACATGATTTTTCTAACAGTGCCAATACTTTTGTCACCCCCTTTTTTATGTTTGGTGGAATTAGATCCAATTTGGCTTTAGGACAATTCTTTTTGTGTTTTTTTCATTAAAGACAAATTAAATGAAGATAATAATACCAAAGAATTTGTGATTGCAATCATTTTCAGGAAGAAACTGAGTATTATCTAACAGAATTGCAGGGGTGTCAATACTTTTGGCCAACACTGTATATGACCGCTCTGCTGTTTACATAAGAGAGGCAGGGAGTCAGGAGGGAAACGAGGATTCTCTTAACAGCTCCACAGTCTAACTCAAGGTCTGCAGATAATAATGATAATTATAATAATAATAATAATAATAAAACTTTATTTGTATATCGCCAACATATTCCGCAGCGCTTTACAGTACAATGTTACATATAAGAAAAATATACGGTACAGAAAGGTAGTGCAGAACAGTAGTTACATACAATAAACATAGAATCAACATAGGAAATTAAAAAAAAAGGCAAAAAATAAAGGTGACCCTGCTCAAAGGAGCTTACAATCTAAGACGGGATGGGAACACAAAGTACAGGGATTTATAACAATGAATATCCTATGTCTAAATGACTACTGTTAGGGAGAATGATAGGCGGCCCTGAAGAGGTGTGTTTATAGGGAGCGTCTGAAGCTATGCAAGTTGTGGATGGTCCTAGTTTTTAGGGGTAGAGCATTCCAGAGGATTGGTGCAGCTCGAGAGAAGTCTTGGAGTCGGAATGGGAGGTTCAGATTAATGCCGATGTTAGTCTGAGGTCGCATTCAGAGCGAAGGGGACGGGTGGGGTGGTAGACAGAGATGAGGGTAGAGAGGTAGGGAGGTGCCGCACCATGAATAGCTTTGTGGGTGACAACGAGCAATTTGAATTGGATTCTATAGTGTACGGGCAGCCAATGCAGTGACTGGCACAGAGCAGAAACATCTGAGTAATGGTTTGCTAGATAGGTGATAATGGCTGCTGCATTGAGGATAGACTGGAGAGGGGACAGCTTACTGCGGGGAGGCCAGCTAATAAAGAATTACAGTAGTCAAGGCGGGAATGAATCAGGGCCACGGTGAGGGTTTTAGTTGTTTCCATGGTGAGGAAAGGGCGAATTCTGGAGATATTTTTCAGGTGCAAGCGACAGGAGCGGGTGAGAGATTGTATATATGGGGAGGAGGAGAGATCAGTGTCCATCATAACACCGAGACAGCGAGCCTGCTGACTGGGCATTATCGTGGTGCCACACACTGAGAGGGAAATGTCAGGTTTAGGGAGGTTGGCAGAGGGTGGGAGCAGAAGAAGTTCAGTTTTGGAAAGGTTGAGTTTCAGATAGAGAGCGGACATTATATTGGAGACTGCGGTTAGGCAGTCATTGGTGTTCTGTATTAGAGCAGGAGTAAGGTCAGGGGAGGAAGTGTATAATCAGGTGTGTACATCAGCGTAAAGATGGTACTGAAGCCAAATCTGCTGATGGTTTGTCCGATCGGGGCTGTGTAGAGAGAGAAGAGGTCCAAGGACTGAACCCTGAGGGACCCAATAGTGAGGGGAAGAGGGGAGGAAGTGGAGCCAGAGAATGATACACTAAAAGAGCGGTCAGAAAGATAGGAAGAGAACCAGGAGAGAGCCGTGTCCTTGATGCCAATGGAGTGCAGCATAGAGAGTAGGAGATGGTGGTCAACTGTGTCAAAAGCTGCACAGAGATCAAGAAGGATAAGGAGAGAGTGGTCACCATTATGTAGTAGAGTGAAAGTGGCGGAAGCCAGACTGCAATGGATCTAAAAGAGAGTGAGCGGAGAGGTAATGGGTGAGGCGTTGTAGACCAGGCGCTCCAGGAGTTTTGAGATGAAGTGGAGATTGGAGACAGTTCTGTAGTTATTTGTGCAGGATGGGTCAAGGGACGTTTTCTTTAGTAGTGGAGTAATAATAGAGTGTTTGAAGGAGGAGGGGAAGATGCCAGTAGAGAGGGAGAGATTGAAGATTGTGGTTAAGTGAGTGCTGACCACTGGAGAGAGGGAATAGGGTCAGTGGTGCATGTAGTGGGACGTGAGGACAAGAGGAGCCTGGAGACTTCTTCTTCTGTGACTGGGTCAAAAATGGAGAGTGAGTCATAGGTGATGTGGGGACAGATGGGTGTAGAAACACTTGAAGGTTGGGAGATGATTTCTATTTTTTCTGTGAAGTAAGAGGCCAGATCATCAGCACAGAGGTCAGTGATGGGGGCCTGCACTTTTGGACTGAGGAAAGAGCGAAAGGTGTCAAAGAGTTTCTTTGAGTTGTTGGCTACTAAGGAGATCAGGGTGGTGAAGTAGGTATGTTTGGCGAAGGGCAGAGTTGTAAGTTTTGAGCATGAATTTATAGTGAATAAAGTCTCCTGGTGAGCGAGTTTTCCTCCATAGGAGAGATGGGCGAATCCTAAATTACTCGGACTCGCTAGACTGTAACGAGTCTGAGTCCAGGACTCGCTACTCGTTGCGAGTCTAGCGAGTCCAATGTAAATGAATGGGGAGGCGAGTATTGCAGCGATTCCTCTGCTGCCGGACCCTATAAGGGGTCTGGCAGCAGAGGAAAAACCTGCAAATCCCCATGTTATTCTTTTAAAGCCAGCGCAAAAAGCCGCTGGCTTTTAAAGAAAATAATAATAAAAAAAAAAAAAAAGATTGAAGGGGGGGAGGGGGAAAGGGGGTGAGAGGAGGGGGTGCACCGGCCCGGCCGGCTACTTACCCCTGCCTCCGCCGCCGCTGCCGCCTCAGCCGCAGACTCGCTCCCCGAGTCCCTCTGCTTCTGTTTCCGGAGATTCCCGAATGGTGACAGGAGCAGTGAATAAATTAACTTCCGTCACCGGGAATCTCCGGAGCAGAGCGAGTCTGGCTGACAGCAGAGTTCAGCTCAGGTCCTAATGCCCTGAGCTGAACCCTGACTGTTTAGTCAGTTCTCAGCTCTGCTACATCCCTGTCTGTCTAAGCACAGACAGGGAAGTAGCAGAGCTGAGATTGCGTTTTGGACTACGTCGGACGGAAGAGCATTTTTAAAATAAAGATGGAGTCCCTAATGGCTTTTTGTTTTATTTTTAATAAAAAAAATGTTCTCTGTGGTTTTTTTTTTATATTGATTACTGGAAATTCATGGCGGTCATGTCTAATATTGGCGTGACCGCCATAAATTTCGGGCTTAGGGCCAGCTGATAATACAAAGCTGGCCCTAACCTTTTTATTACCCAGCGTGCCACCGCCACCAGGGCCGCTGGAAGAGCGGGGTTCAGCGCCAGAAGATGGCGCTTCAATGAACGCGCCATCTTCTGGGGTGGCTGCGGGCTGCAATTTGCAGCGGGGGGTGCCCAGAAAGCTTGGGCCTCCCTGCGCTGCGGATTCCAGCCCCCAGCTGCTTAGCTGTACCTGGCTAGACATAGAAATTGTGCGGAGCCCCACGCATTTTTTTTTAATTATTTCATGAAATAATAAAAAAAGGGGGCTCGCCTATATTCTTGTGTCCGGCCAGATACAAATAGGCACCTGGGGGTTGGGGGCAGCCCATCGCTGCCTGCTGGATCTGGCTGGTTACAAAAATACGGCGAAGCCCACGTCAAATTTTTCTGAAAAATCTATAAAACAATATAAATAAAAGGGACTGCATCTTTATTAACCCCTCCACCATGGTAGAGGGGTTAGTAAAGATGCAATCCTTTTTTAGGATTGTTTTATAGATTTTTCAAAAAAAAAAAAAAAAATTACGTGGGCTTCACCGTATTTTTGTAACCAGCCGGATCCAGCAGGCAGCGACGGGCGGCCCCCAACCCCCAGGTGCCTATTTGTACCTGGCCAGACACAAGAATATAGGCGAGCCCCCTTTTTTTATTATTTCATGAAATAATTAAAAAAAATGCGTGGGGCTCCGCGCAATTTCTATGTCTAGCCAGGTACAGCTAAGCAGCTGGGGGCTGGAATCCGCAGCGCAGGGATGCCCAAGCTTTCTGGGCACCCCCCCGCTGCAAATTGCAGCCCGCAGCCACCCCAGAAGATGGCGCGTTCATTGAAGCGCCATCTTCTGGCGCTGAACCCCGCTATTCCAGCGGCCCTGGTGGCGGTGGCACGCTGGGTAATAAAGAGGTTAGGGCCAGCTTTGTATTATCAGCTGGCCCTAAGCCCGAAATTTATGGCGGTCACGCCAATATTAGACATGACCGCCATGAATTTACAGTACTCAATATAAAAAAAAAAAAAACACAGAAAATTTTTTATTAAAAATAAAACAAAAAAGACATTAGAGACTCCATCTTTACTCCAAAAATCCTCTTCCGTCCGATGTAGTCCAAAAACGACATCTTCATTGCCACAACCCTGTGCATAGATATACATAGTTATGCACAGGGAGTGAGCAGGCTGAGAACTATCTCAGCTCTGCTACATCTCTGTGTAGGCGGGCTCTAGGACCCTGGAGCTGCCGCAGCCCGCAAGTCCCAGAGCCCAGCACACAGCACATAGCAGAAGCCGGAAGAGAGGTAAGGAGCATTTCTCCCCCCTCTCTTCCTTCGCTCCCTGCGGACTCGTTACTGTGCGAGTAATCCCTGAGATTACTCGCAGAGTAACGAGTCGGGCGAATCCCTTACTACTCGGCGAGTACCGAGTAGTAACGAGTAGATTCGCCCATCCCTACTCCATAGGCGTTCGGCACTCCTAGAGCATCGCTGGAGGAATCGAGTTTGTGATGTGAGCCAGGGCTGTTTTACTCTGTTTGGAGGTGCTGAGGGTGAGGGGCGCTACTTGGTACAGGGTACTTTTGAGAGTCTCATTGTAGTAATTCACAGCCAGATTGGGGCAGGAGAAGGAGGAGATTGGGGACAGTGATGAGAGAAGAGAGTCTGTGAATGTATGAGGGTTGATGGCCTGTAGATTTCTGAATGTGTGATAGGTCGGACTATGCTGTGATGGGCGAGGGTTTGTGAGTGTGAAGGAGACAATGTTGTGGTCGGAGAGAAGAGGTGAGTTGTCTAAGGAGGAGGTAGAGCAGAGTTGGGTAAAGACCAGGTCAAGGGTGTTACCATGCTTGTGTGTCTCAGAGGTTGAGAGCTGCAAGAAGCCAAGTGACATGGTTAGAGATAGGAGCTGGGATGCAGATGTGGAGTTGGGGCTGTTTATGGTGATGTTAAAGTCTCCCAGGATGAGGGTTGGTAATTCTGAGGACATGAAGTGCAGCAGCCACGCGGACAAGTGGTTGAGGAAGTGGGTGGGTGAACCTGGGGGGCGGTATACCAACGCTACACTGAGTGGGAGGGGACGGAACAGCCTAATGGTGTGAACCTCAAAAGAAGGGAATGAGAGCGATGGAGTGGGGGGGGTTGACCTGGAAAGTACATTGTGGGGACAGGAGTAAGCCAACTCCACCACCACGTCTGTTTCCAGGTCTCGGGGAATGAGAGAAGTGTAAACCGCTGTAGGAGATAGCAGCAGGGGAAGCAGTGTCTGAGTCCTGGATCCAGGTTTCAGTGAGGGCCAAAAGGTTAAGAGAGTTAGTGAAAAAGTAGTTGTGGATAAAGGGAAGTTTGTTGCATGCGGACCGTGGATTCCAGAGGCACATTTAAAAGAGGGAGATGAAGGTGTGCGGGTAATGCTAATAAGGTTAGTGGAACTTCTATGTGAGGTGTGGGGGGGGGTTGAAGTTGGAAGAGGGTGGCCCAGGATTGGGAGAAATATCTCCTGACATGAGCAGTAGTAGAAAGAGAAGGAGGGAGTAATTTTTGGCTCTATGACATTGTTTTTGTCGTTGCAAGACCCTGGAATATGATGGGCTTAGGTTATTGAGTAGGGTGAAGAGAGTATGGGAGCATGACATAGTAAAGGGAAATAGAGAGGGCTGATGTGGATAAAGGGTGATGGAGGGGGAATGGGGCGGTAAAAGTGGATGACTAATGCACATAGATATAAAAGCATTGAACTGAAGGACATTTTGATGTAATGGACTAAGCAAAATTATGAAAGTTAGTAGATGGGTAGAGTAGTTACCTTCTGGTTACCTCTGGCTTATCTCTGGTATATCTCTGAAGTCCACTTAGAAATGCCACTTTGAAGTGACACAGATGCCAAGGCACAGAGGCCTTAGACCTTGCTACTTATAGCTCTTGTGAACAACAGACAATATGCCAGGTATGTAGAGGAGAGGGGTCAGAGGAGAAAGGATACACCACACCAGGTTACAATTAAAAATTACTGCTAGAAGAAGTTTGGGTCAGGATCATCAGGAGACAGAGACAAGGGCAGGAGGAGAGAAAATGCATATTTCTAAGGTACAAAGGAGTGGATGGAGAATATGTCTACCATCAAAAATAAATAATTGGGCACACAGTCAGATTGGATACAGCAGAAAATTAGATTCATCACTAGGAAGTCTCTGTCCATACCATCAAAATACATGAGGGGCACACAGTCAGATTGGATACAGCAGAAATTAGAAGCATCACTAGGAACCCTCTTCCATACCTGTAAAGAAGAAGAAGAAAAGAAGAAGAAGAAGAAAGAAAGATGATATGCTGTCAGATCAGCCATCACAACATTGGGAAGTGTAGGTATACATCTCTGGTATATCTCTGAAGTCCACTTAGAAATGCCACTTTGAAGTGACACAGATGCCAAGGCACAGAGGCCTTAGACCTTGCTACTTATAGCTCTTGTGAACAACAGACAATATGCCAGGTATGTAGAGGAGAGGGGTCAGAGGAGAAAGGATACACCACACCAGGGGACAATTAACAAATTACTGCTAAGATAGAAGTTTGGGTCAGGAACAGCAGGAGACAGAGACAAGGGCAGGAGAAGAGAAAATGCATATTTCTAAGGTACAAAGCAGATGGGAGAATATGTCATACCATCAAAATACATGAGGGGGACACAGTGAGATTGGATACAGCAGAAATTAGCTACACCACTAGGAAGTCTGTGTCCATACCTGAGAGAGAAGAAGAAGAAGATGATATGCTGTCAGATCAGGCCATCACAGCATTGGGAAGTGTAGGTAATACATCTCTGGTATATCTTGAAGTCCACTTACAAATGCCACTTTGAAATGACGCAGATAACAATTAACCTCCTTAGTCCACCACACTGGCGTCAATGATCCAGGTTTACTTACTACAGTAGCAAATAGATGTGGCGTGTGTGCTCCCCCGTCCTCACTCACTGGCAACCCGGGGCTCTGATGTACATTTCGATAAACTTCTTCAGAGAGCATGTCAGGAAGAGGAAGGGGAGGGATTAAAAGCAGCCCAGGGCCAATCAGCAGCCGCTCAATATCTACGGCAATCATAGTAAACATAGTGCGTGATCGTGCAGCTGTGTCACTAGTCGGCGTCAAGGTGGGTGGAGGGTAGGAAGTTAATCCACTCCTCCACATACCAAGGAGATGCCTAACAATTCCAACAGCCATCCACACAGCCATGCATATGTATGAGGATTCAGCATTCTACTACTAGCTATTAACTTTCACAATTACAGTGTCATTCTTAATAGACATATATGGTGCATATTTACACTGAGTACATCTAAATAGATATATACATGTGTTATCACAATGTTGTGGTTCTATCAATACCTATATGGTGATAGACTTTTTAAAGTGTATAGCATCTTCATTACCAAATATAAATGATGTTACATATATGTCATATTATTACACTTAGGACATCCTGGTACTCCATTGATAGTCCAAATCCATGGTATGACTCTATATCTATCTTGATTTTTCCACAGCATTTCAGTAGTATAGATCCATGCTTCGTACATCTCACACATCAATTTGTAAGTTGCTGATACATCATAAGTCAATCATCGTGGTCCTAGGTTAACTAGAAAATTAAAAACAATTAAAATCATATATACAGCCCTTTTTCACACTCATCAACCTCATAAAAATGAAGAGTAACTATTGTGGTCATTTAGACCATTAGGACACAAAGTTTTCAATGTCCAAATCCATCTGGTCTCCATTTGGGCACGTTTCTTGGTCACCCCACCTCCCCTGATTCCTATATTTAAACAATCAATCCCCCTTACATGTAGTAGGGTACTATCACATGAATGCTTTTCTTTAAAGTGTTTGGGGATTGTTTTGAGAGGGGTGTCACCCTTTGATGTTTTAGCCGTGTCAATACCTAATACGTGTTCACGAACACGAGTCTTCAACTGTCTGGTGGTCATGCCCACATAAATCTTTGGGCATGGACATGTGACATAGTAAATTACTGCCACTGATTCACAAGTGATCCTTTTTAATATTTTGAATTCTCTCTCGCCAGTTGAATCAGTGAAGACATCACTTTTCTCAATGTTCGGACACACTACGCACTTCCCACACGGACTACACCCCATTTGTTCAAAAAACTAACTTTTTTTACGCCCTCATAGTGGCTTTTGACCAGATAATCCCTCAAATTTCTACTACGTCTTGTAGCAATCTGAGGAACCTCAGGGACAATCTTTGCGTGTATCCGATCCGCCCGCAAGACATGCCAGGATCTTTTCAATGCTTTCCTGATTTCTTCAAAAGCTGAATTATATTCTGTAATGAATCTGACAAAACTTACTGCCTTGAAGGGTTTAGATTCATAGAGCAATGACTGTCTGGTGGAATATATTGCCCTATTATATGCTCTTTTCAAGGATCTTTTACTATACCCTCTCTCGGGGAATCTTGCCGTCAGTTCCGCTGCTTGATGTTAAAAATCATTGTCCTGCAAGCAGATCCTTCTTACTCGCAAAAATTGTCCCATGGAAACAGCATTAATCATACGTCTCGGATGGGAGGAAGACGCTAGTAATAACGAGTTGGTGGCCGTTGGCTTACAAAGCAGTGTCGTCTGCAGGACATTATTGTGGTCTTTAAATACTCTCACATCTAGGAACTCAACTGAGTCCCCAGACCATTGGTATGTGAGATGGATGTTGTGCCTGTTGGAGTTCAAGGCTTCAAAAAATGCCTTTAAGGATTCCTCTGTGTCCTGCCAGATCATAAAAATATCATCAATGTATCGTGTCGAATCGCTGTACACGAATATAAGACATACTGACGGCTTGCAGCCGTTCGATTTTTTTTGCAGATGTCACAACTGCCACCAGAATTGGTGGAATTGGTGTTGTGCCTGTTGGAGTTCTATCTGACTCATAATTTTTTCATCTTTAAGGGGTCCTTCTACCTGCAGCTCCAGGGTACCGCAATGGGCGCGTCATTCGCACCAGCGTATTCTAATCTGTTCCTGGGGCTGTGGGAGAGGGACCTCGTCCTGTCAGATCATATTTCATCAATGGACCGTGTCCCTTTTTGGACACAGTACATTGATGAAATTTTTATGATCTGGCAGGACACAGAGGAATCCTTAAAGGCATTTTTTGAAGCCTCGTTATTACTAGCGTCTTCCTCCCATCCAAGACATATGATTAATGCTGTTCCCATGGGACAATTTTTGCGAGTAAGAAGGATCTGCTCGCAGGACAATGATTTTGAACATCAAGCACCGGAACTGACGGCAAGATTCCCCGAGAGAGGATATAGTAAAAGACCCTTGAAAAGAGCATATAGTAGGGCAATATATTCCACCAGACATTCATTGCTCTACGAATCTAAATCCTTCAAGGCAGTAAGTTCCGTCAGATTCATTACAGAATATAATTCAGCTTTTGAAGAAATCAGTAAAGCATTGAATAGATCCTGGCATGTCTTGGGGGCGGATCGGATACTCGCAAAGATTGTCCCTGAGGTTCCTCAGATTGCTACAAGACATAGTAGAAATTTGAGGGATTATCTGGTCACACAAATTAGGTTTTGAACAACTTCACACAAAAAATGGGGTGTAGTTCGTGTGGGAAGTGAGTAGCGTGTCCGAACATTGAGAAAAGTGATGTCTTCACTGATTCAACTGGCGAGAGAGAATTCAAAATATTAAAAAGGATCACTTGTGAATCAGTGACAGTAATTTACTATGCCACATGTCCATGCCCAAAGATTTATGTGGACATGACCACCAGACAGTTGAAGACTCGTGTTCGAGAACACGTATTAGGTATTGACGCGGCTAAAACATCAAAGGATGACACCTTTCTCAAAACAATCCCCAAACACTTTAAAGAAAAGCATTCATGTGATAGTCACCCTACTACATGTAAGGGGGATTGATTGTTTAAATATAGGAATCAGGGGTGGTGGGGTGACCAAGAAACTTGTCCAAATGGAGACCAGATGGATTTGGACATTGAAAACATTGTATCCTAATGGTCTAAATGACCACAATAGTTACGCTTCATTTTTATGAGGTTGATGAGTGTGAAAAAGGGCTGTATATATGATTTTAATTGTTTTTAATTTTCTAGTTAACCTAGGACCACTATGATTGACTTATGATGTATCAGCAACTTACAAATTGATGTATGAGATGTACGAAGTATGGATCTATACTAATGAAAAGCTGTGGAAAAATCAAGATAGATATAGAGACATACCATGGATTTGGACTATCAATGGAGTACCAGGATGTCCTAAGTGTAATAATATGACATATATGTAACATAATTTATATTTAGTAATGAAGATGCTATACACTTTAAAAAGTCTATCACCATATAGGTATTGATAGAACCACAACATTGTGATAACACATGTATATATCATTTAGATGTACTCAGTGTAAATATGCACCATATATGTCTATTAAGAATGACACTGTAATTGTGAAAGTTAATAGCTAGTAGTAGAATGCTGAATCCTCATACATATGCATGGCTGTGTGGATGGCTGTTGGAATTGTTAGGCATCTCCTTGGTATGTGGAGGAGTGAATTAACTTCCTACCCTCCACCCACCTTGACGCCGACCAGTGAAAACAGCTGCACGATCACGCACTATGTTTACTATGATTGCTGTAGATATTGAGTGGCTGCTGATTGGCCCTGGGCTGCTTTTAATCCCTCCCCTTCCTCTTCCTGCTTAGGAGCTGTTTAAATGCGGCACTGGAGCTTCTCCACTTCCTTAAAGAAGTGCAAATTTCCATATATCTGAGAGGAGGGAAGTGGCTACAATCTCCTCACCTACTTAGCTGTCTCCATAAGGTTGATAGCAAGTTCCCAGACCTCGTCTTAGCCCACTCACACAGCCAGATCAGAATATCCCACACACTACACTGATGAAGGGCAGTTACCCCGAAACGCAGCGTCTGTAGTTTGGGGTTCTGATGTGGCACAAATCCCTTAGTCATATTAAAAAGCTTGTTGGAAAGCGATTATGACTTTGAGGAGCTGCTTAAATGTGGCACTGGAGTTTCTCCACTTCCTTACTGAAGTGCAAATTTTCACTTCCTCTTCCTGGCACGCCCTCTGAAGACGTTTATCGAAATGTATATCATCAGAGCACCGGGCTGCCAGTGAGTGAGGACGGGGAGCACACACGCCACATCTATCTGCTACTCCAGTAAGTAAACCTGGATCGTTGACGCCAGTGTGTGTGGACTGTGGAGGTTAATTGTTATCTGCAGATCGTGTGTTAGACTGGGAGCTGTTAAGAGAATCCTTGTTTCCCTCCTGACTCCCTGCCTCTCTTATGTAAGTAGCAGATCGGTCATATACATTGCATTAACTAGATAAGATCTGATAAACGTGCAGAGCTATATATAAGCAGCTAAGAGATATATAGGGAGGAGGAGGTCACACTCAAAAATTACTGTGAGTTAATCCTCACAATAGAACATTAACCCCACAGGTGATAATCCTGTGATTGGTAATATATACATAAACAATTATATCCTTTATTAGCAGAAATGGTCGCTGTCACTAGTGTGGGTGGACTGGGGGAAGTTAGTTGATACCTGGGATCAGGGCGTAACTAGAACTGGCAGGGCCCCATAGCAAACTTTTGAACGGGGCCCCTCCAAGACAACGCCCCCAATGACACGCCCCTTCAAGACAACACCCCTTACAGCCCAGCAGTATATACAGCAGCCCCAGTGGTATACCGCAGCCTCTCCAGTGGTATATACAGGCCCCAGCAGTATTACAGCAGCCTCCGCAGTGGTGGTAGTATACGAGCCCCTGGTGGTGGTAGTATACAGAGCCCCTGGTGGTGGTAGTATACAGAGCCCCTGGTGGTGGTAGTATACAGAGCCCCTGGTGGTGGTAGTATACAGAGCCCCTGGTGGTGGTAGTATACAGAGCCCCTGGTGGTGGTAGTATACAGAGCCCCTGGTGGTGGTAGTATACAGAGCCCCTGGTGGGGGTAGTATACAGAGCCCCTGGTGGGGGTAGTATACAGAGCCCCTGGTGGGGGTAGTATACAGAGCCCCTGGTGGGGGTAGTATACAGAGCCCCTGGTGGGTATATACAGGCCCCCCACTCCTCCTCTGCTGCACACGTCACCTGTAAAGGAATACATCATACTTACTTATCTCTGCCGGCTGCCGCCGCTCTGCACCGCGCTCCGTCTTCATCCAGCTTCTTCCTGGTTGTGACCGCCGGGCGCAGGAAATGACGTCACAACCAGGAAGAAGCTGGATGAAGACGGAGCGCGGTGCAGAGCGGCGGCAGCCGGCAGAGATAAGCAAGTATGATGTATGATGTATTCCTTTACAGGTGACGTGTGCAGCAGAGGAGGAGTGGGGGACCTGTATATACACACCGGATAGCAGCGTAGCGGCGCTGGGTCCGGGCCCCCCACAAGGGCCGGGCCCCAAAGCGACTGCTACGTCTGCTATGCCGGTAGTTACGCCCCTGCCTGGGATCATTATTAAGGTAACCCCCTTAGTTGAATATTAACCCCCACAGTCAGAAAATCTTGAGATTTGTGACATACACTGAAATAATCAAATCCTCCACTACTGGATTGTTGCCTTCATCTACCGTGTAATGGTTTTGTAGTATAGCTGAGGAGAATCAATATATTGTTTCTTGGGCAACATACTGACCGTATCTGGTTTATTATATGACCATATACTGATTTGGATGCAATATGTTATTTTCAGGGCTGCTGCTATTTTACCATCGGCTGTAGGCTTTCTTTAGCTGCACATGGGCATTTATGGCATTTCCTGGAATTATGTTGAAGTTCTCACACTTTAAATCACTCGAGTAGATTTACTTGCTCAATTTTTCATGATCAACTGCACTAACTGGACCTGTGCCCGACATCTCTATCTTTTGGTGTTATTAAATACATGTTCCTCCTGGCTACACAACCTTTACTATACTCAGCATTAATAGTCTTATATGGTTGATACCCTGTAACCATCCCAGGTTCTCCACTGTCTCTATATTGTTACAGTTCCTGCATGCTCAGGTACTTTCTGTATTCAGGGACACTTTGTGAATTTCCACTATCCCGGTTCCATAGCAATTCATGTAATTTGCCATGGTGGTCTATGTACTGTGGCGTTTACCACTTTTATTTGTTTTGCGCAGTGTAATTTGAATAAAATGTATCTTTTTCAACCTATATGAAATTGAGCCGGATCCCAGTTTCTATACACGTCCCTTTTTTTCCTTCTACTCTGGGTTCCCCCTCCTGTGATTTGGCTGATAAGTCTTTGTTCAGGCAGGGGAGAACGCTGGAAATGTGCACCGTGGCCAGCGGTGGTGCACTTCCTGGTTCTTGGCCGGTCAGCTGACGTGCGTGTCACTGCTTACGTCACAGTCACATGTCAGGGTGAGCAGGGGATAAGCAGAGCTCCATGGATTTGATAGCGATATGCAGGGCTGACTGTCGGGCCACACAGCCTTCATAACATGTTGGTGGAGACCTGAGGAAGAAGGTGCATTTCCAGCGTTCTCCCCTGCCTGAACAAAGATAAGGAGCCTAACCACAGGAGGGGGAACCCGGAGAACCATCCACAACCAAGGGACAATAAGGTAGAGTGTTACTAACCGTATGATAATGAAAGCACATTAATGAATCTTAGATAAACACAAGTAAGATTCATGACCGGTCTACAATAATACCTAGGGATTACCAACTGGATCCTTAAAGGGAATCTGTCACCAGGTTTTTGCCGTCCCATCTGAGAGCGGCATAATGTAGAAATAGAGACCCTGATTCCAGCGATGTGTCGTTTATAAAGATGAGCGAGTATAATCATTACTATTCGGTACTCGATAGTAATGGTATTCGGGTACTCACTGCTCCCCGAGTTTCTTGTGATTACTCGGGAGTAGCGAGTAGTCCTTTAACTTTCGCAGTGTATCTATATATACACTGCGAAAGTGCACTAAAGGTGCAGAAAACGTGCATCAATGACCTGGAAATCTGGCCAATCAGGTGGCTGGTAGAAATTCACATGGTTTGTGACGTCTGGCCATCTGATTGGCTGTCAGACTCGCAGGTCCTTGTTGTTGATCAGATATCTTCTTTGCCGGTTCCGGTGCAGGTGTCGGAGAGGTGAGTATGATATTTTGTTATTTTTTAACAACTTTTATTCACTTTTAGTGCACTATCGCAGTGTATATATAGATACACTACGAAAGTACTCGCCCGGCCCATTCACTGACATTGGACTCGCAACGAGTACCGGGTCCTACTCATTGCGAGTATAGTGAGTCCAATTATTGCAGTACTCGCTCATCCCTAGTCACTTACTGAGCTGCTTGCTGTCATTTTGATAAAATTAGTGTTTTCTCTGTTGCAGATTTAGCAGTCTGTGAATATGCCGGACTACCTGGCAGCAGGGCAAGGAGACTGCTAATGATAATCTCCAGCTGATAAAACAGTGATTTTATCAAAACTACACTGAGCAGCCCAGTAAGTGACATCGCTGGAATCAGGATCTTGGGTCCTATATTATGCTGTTCTCAGATTAGGTTGCAAAAACCTGGTGACAGATTCCCTTTAATCAGAGTATCTAACTGGGAAACAGCACCAGTCAACAAAAGAGGAGATAAAAATCACCTGAAGGATCAAAATGCACTAACACAAGGATGTAAGAACACCAAAGAAACTAAAAGGTGAGGTAAAGCCCATATAAGAATCTACACACACACCACACCACACACACACACACACACACACACACACACACACACACACAACACAGACATATAACACACACCCACCCACACACACACACACACACACACACACACACACACACACACACCACATACCACTAACAAGGTTGGCTAAATCCTATACAATTTTTAATACCTACAGGCATGACATACGACCATCACACTACTTTAATAAAGTTATTTACCTTAGGTGAAATATAGAAGTTGACATACAGGAAATCACAGCACTGATGACCACAGAACACCAACAAGAATTATGGTGGCTTTACGCATCCCGATATCGGCCCGATATTGTAGCCAACGACGCGGGAGCGCACTTTTTGACCGCGCTTTTCCCTGCATCGCATCGCCGGTTTAGACAGCCCGATATCAGGATACAACGTCCCGACGATGTGTACGCCCCAAACCCAGGAACATATGAGAAGAGTTAAGACTGTCATTGACCACAGGCGTAGGTGCTAGCAGAAAAAACAATTACTTACAGTTAGGTGAACCGCCGCGACACTACTATGTACAGGAATAAAGTGGATGAATGAGTAGCACCAATAAGATGAGGATCTATGGGTATATTTCAATTGTGTACTGCAGAAACTGCCCTATGCTGTATATGAAACCGGAGAACTTAGTCTCATTAGTAGCTACTAAGGATTAAGCTTGGCATCCACATCAAGGAGTCTCCACTGCCAAGTCCTATCACTATGCCTTAATGAAATGGTATGATGTGAATGGATTTATATGTCCTAGGTGTGATTAAAAACGACGACCTGGTGTGTTCTAGGATCTAGCAATGGTGTCCATGTGTGGTTACCAAACTAAAGAAAATGTGGAATATGGGAAAAATTATAAAGTGGGAGCTCAGTTCAAATAAGCAATATATGAGAAGAGTTAAGACTGGCATCGACCACAGGCGTAGGTGCTAGCAGAAAAAACAATTACTTACAGTTAGGTGAACCGCCGCGACACTACTATGTACAGGAACTAAGAATAAAGTGGATGAATGAGTAGCACCAATAAGATGAGGATCTATGGGTATATTTCAATGTGTACTGCAGAAACTGCCCTATGCTGTATATGAAACCGAGAACTTAGTCTCATTAGTAGCTACTAAGGATTAAGCTTGGCATCCACATCAAGGAGTCTCCACTGCCAAGTCCTATCACTTTCTGCAGTACACAATTGAAATATACCCATAGATCCTCATCCCAGGAACGACCATTTAACATGGGAGTGAACGGGTGACGTGGCAGCACACATCGGAGTTGGGCTGTCAGACGGGACGATGCGGCTACAACCGGCATCCGATATCGGGCGGTTGAATAGCACGCTCATTCGACCCCCGATATCGTTTTGCCATCGTTCCTGCATCGCGTTGTACGTTCAAACCGTACAACGCAGGAACGATATCGGGTCCAACTCACGAACCACGTGACTTTTGGTCGGAGTTGGACGCCGATATCGCAACATGTAAACCCACCATTAAAGGTTCACACATTCACAGGATCACACAGTAACACCTGATACTTAATTATCTCCCTGCCATCCCCAGGTAGAAAAGAGCAGAAGAATCAGCACTAAGAAAACTCCCAGAGGAGAAGAAAGTCATCCACCTACAAGCAAACCTAAAGGTACTGGGTACCCCACAACTGGCTGAATCTCAGGGGACAATTATCACCAAATCAAATTACGTGTATAATATTATATGTATGTATATATATTATACTAGCTGTAGTACCCGGCTACGCCCGGGTTAATAAATAACTGCTGTTAGCTATAACAAAATAGAATTTGAATATGTCATATTAATGACCTGTAGGAAAATAGAAGCTGAGCTGTGATTGGTTGCTATAGGCAGCCTAATAAATCTCCAGCCAACAGTAACCCTCCCCCTGGCCGGGCAGTATATGTTACTTCACACATACACATAATAGACAGCTCATGTGACTGACATCTGCCTTAATTCCCTATATCAGATCCAGGGATGGTGTAAAGACAGTCCGCGCTACTTTAGCGCGGACTGTCTTTACACCATCCCTGGATCTGATCATCTTTTTGATCTGAGTGTGGAATCAGTGTCATATTGATAGGGCACTATTGCGCCTCGCTTGTCTCCTTTATCTTTTTCTATTAATTCCCTATATGGCACATGTGTTGCACATTGGCTGTTTTTAATCAGATGTTTATGTTTGGAAAATAAAGATAGCACACGTATGAGGCGAGTTGTGTGAGGTGATTTGTGCACATCTGTGTCTGTCTGTGTGGTGTGTGTGTCCCTGGGGTGTGTATGTGTGTGTCCCTGTGGGGGGTCTGTGTGGTGTGTGCCTCTGTTGTGTGTGTCTTTGTGGTGTGTGTGTGTGTCTCTGTGGGTGAGTGCATGTGTCCCTATAGGGTGTGTATGTGTGTGTGTCCCTGTGGGGGGTCTGTGTGGTGTGTGTGTATGTGTGTTGTGTGTGTCTCTTTGTGGTGTGTGTCCCTGAGGGGTGAGTGCATGTGTCCCTATAGGGTGTGTATGTGTGTGTGTCCCTGTGGTGGGGTCTGTGTGGTGTGTGTGTCCCTGGGGTGTGTATGTGTGTGTCCCTGTGGGGGGGGTATGTGTGGTGTGTGTCTCTGTTGTGTGTGTCTCTTTGTGGTGTGTGTGTCCCTGTGGGGTGAGTGCATGTGTCCCTATAGGGTGTGTATGTGTGTGTGTCCCTGTGGGGGGGTCTGTGTGGTGTGTGTGTGTATCTGTGTTGTGTGTGTCTCTTTGTGGTGTGTGTCCCTGTGGGTGAGTGCATGTGTCCCTATAGGGTGTGTATGTGTGTGTGTCCCTGTGGGGGGTCTGTGTGGTGTGTGTGTATGTGTGTTGTGTGTGTCTCTTTGTGGTGTGTGTCCCTGAGGGGTGAGTGCATGTGTCCCTATAGGGTGTGTATGTGTGTGTGTCCCTGTGGTGGGGTCTGTGTGGTGTGTGTGTCCCTGGGGTGTGTGTGTGTGTGTCCCTGTGGGGGGGTATGTGTGGCGTGTGTCTGTTGTGTGTGTCTCTTGTGGTGTGTGTGTCCCTGTGGGGTGAGTGCATGTGTCCCTATAGGGTGTGTATGTGTGTGTGTCCCTGTGGGGGGGTCTGTGTGGTGTGTGTGTGTATCTGTGTTGTGTGTGTCTCTTTGTGGTGTGTGTCCCTGTGGGGTGAGTGCATGTGTCCCTATAGGGTGTTATGTGTGTGTGTCCCTGTGGGGGGGGGGGGTGTGTGTGGGTGTGTGTGTCTCTGTGTTTGTGTGTCTCTGTGTGGTGTGTGTCTCTTTGTGGTGTGTGTGTGTCCCTGAGGGGTGAGTGCATGTGTCCCTATAGGGTGTGTATGTGTGTGTGTCCCTGTGGGGGGTCTGTGTGGTGTGTGTGTGTCTCTTTGTGGTGTGTGTGTCCCTGTGGGGTGAGTGCATGTGTCCCTATAGGGTGGCTAGGTGTGTGTGTCCCTGTGGGAGGGGGGGTCTGTGTGGTGTGTGTGTCTGTGTCATGTGTGTCTCATTGTGGTGTGTGTGTGTGTCCCTGTGGGGTGAGTGCATGTGTCGCTATAGAGTGTGTGTGTCCCCTTGGGGGGGTGTGTGTGTCTCTTTGTGGTGTGTGTGTGTGTTTGTTCGGGTGCGTGGTGAGTATCCAATGTTGGGGCTGCACCTTAGCGACTATACACTTGCTGTTACTCTTTGTGTGCGTGTGTTGTGTATACATGTCCCCGTGCGTGGTGAATATCTCATGTTGGGGCCCCACCTTAGTGACTATATGCTGGTATGTGCTGTTAGTCTTTGGCGCTATCATTAAGCCCCTCTCATTCACAACTGTCAACTGGTAACTGTCACTTTTCCCCCATTATGTAGATAGGGCCAAAATTGTTTGGTGAACTGGAACGCGCAGGGTTAAAATTTCGCCTCACAACATAGCCTATGACGCTCCCGGGGTCGAGACGTGTGACTGTGCAAAATTTTGTGGCTATAGTTGCGACGGTGTAGATGCCAATCCCGGATATACATACACACATACACACATTCAGCTTTATATATTATTAGATTATAAATATAAAGCTGAGTGTATGGTGTGTGTGTATGTGGCAAGCCCCCGCACACGCCACACAGCCCCCGCACACTCCACACAGCCCCCCGCACACTCCACACAGCCCCCCGCACACTCCACACAGCCCCCCGCACACTCCACACAGCCCCCCGCACACTCCACACTGCCCCCCGCACACTCCACACTGCCCCCCGCACACTCCACACTGCCCCCCGCACACTCCACACTGCCCCACCGCACACTCCACACTGCCCCCGCACACTCCACACTGCCCCCGCACACTCCACACTGCCCCCGCACACTCCACACTGCCCCCGCACACTCCACACTGCCCCGCACACTCCACACTGCCCCCGCACACTCCACACTGCCCCCGCACACTCCACACTGCCCCGCACACTCCACACAGCCCCCGCACACTCCACACAGCCCCCCACACTCCACACAGCCCCCGCACACTCCACACAGCCCCCGCACACTCCACACAGCCCCCGCACACTCCACACAGCCCCCGCACACTCCACACAGCACCACTCCACATAACGACATGATTCCAATAGCCACACCCACTTCACATGGTCATGCCCACTCCACAATGCCGAGTGTGCATTAAACCCCACCTCATCCACATGGCCACACACATTTCAAAAAGTACCACCCACTCCAGATAGCCACGCCCACACCACAAAGCTGAGTGTATGTGCATAGCCCACTCTATCTATAGCACACTCTATTGTATGTATCAAGGCCCACCCACTCTACAGACACGCCCACTTCACATCCTGCATCTCCATATATTTGCCTATTCCATATAGCCCCACCCCTGAGAGTACATGGAGGAGTGGAGCTATTAAGGAGTGGGGCTATACTTGGATGTGCACTATGAAAGGGGTGGGGCTATGTGGAAGAAGCAGAGCTATGAAGGGGTGGGGCCATGTTACATACACATTCATTACCATATATGGGCGACATTACCATATATGAGCATTAAGACCATATAACCACATCATTCCAATAGCCACACCCACTTCACAAGGGTGAGCGTGCATTAAGCACCGCCCACTCCACATGGCATCGCACATTTTAAAAGTCCCACCCACTCCAGATAGCCACACCCACACTGCAAAGCTGAGTGTATGTGCATAGCCCCGCACACTCTACTGTGGAAGTATGTGTCAAGCCCCGCCCACTCCATAGCCACACCCACATCCTGCATCTGCACATATCAGTGGAGATGCAGGGGCAGGGCTCTTCATGGATGTGCACTATGAAAGGGGTGGGGCTGTGTGTAGGGGAAGAGCCATGAAGGGGTGTAGCTACTGGGAGGGGGTGGGGCTATGATACATACACACACACACACATTTATTACCATATATGGCTGATATTGCCATATATGGGTCACACTACCATATATGACCATTAAGACCATATATGGGCATTGTGCCGGGGTAACGCCGGGCCCTATAGCTAGCATATGCCTATTGTGGCTGGGAAAAAAACTATATATAACAAGATAAAAAAGGTCAGCCACAGAATATTCCAGTCACTTACAGAGGGCCAACATATAACATATCACAAAGTATAACACACACAAAGCATAGAGTATAGTATCACCAATAGAAATAACTAAAACAGTCATTATGTGTTTCCGTAATCAGGACAGTAACAAAGGAACAAATAGGAGAATCTTGGGTAAGAATGGGCCACCCCTATCGAATGAACACACCACAGCTACACAAGTACTTGAATCTATGGCTTACACTCAAAAAAAACGTCTTTCAGGCTATTATAAGGATAAAATCCCGCCATTAATATTCATGGGGTCAAGCCCTAACCTCCTGGTCCATAGATAAGAATGTACATAGCACCATAGAGATATATAGAAAACTGTATGTGCAATCTAGTAAACCATACCTTCTATGTTTCCAGGCCACGTCAGAACAGCAAAAGTCTCTGGAATATACTGAAAAGTCACCGCAGACGTCCACCACTTATATGACCGGTTGCTGGGGTTGTGGTTGCTTTATTCTGTAGGTGCCCGATATCACAATCGCTATGGACGTCAAAGCCCTATCTGATCTGGCGGATTCTATTCTGTTTGGGGACTGGTGGGAATCATCTAACCCAGGTGCAGATGCCTTCACATCACAATTATTTGAGGATACTGAGAAGATATTCTGTCCGGTGATCGAATCCGCTCAGAATGAATATTTATGGAAAGCCTTGCTCCAGATGTGTGACTGCGCTATCAATATGCCTAAACTGGGAGATGAAGTCAGGCAAGGTTTGTTGATATCTTTTCTTTTTAGTTCAATACCAGAAACAGGAAAAGCCATTGGCTCTTTCGCCAAACAAAGAGGACTTTCAATCACACAAGTCCAACTCGGCATGCTAGAAGGCGTCCTAACAGGTCCGGGTGTACAGGCGCTTGACATGGTAGACAAGATCAAGTTTGACACGACAGGAAGTAGTGCCGATTTCGTGAGACATAGAGATCCCATAGCCACAATGGCGTCCTGTAGTGAAGCTGCATACATAACTGTCTTGACACACATTATACTGTTGGCTTCAAAAGCGATCACATCTCACGCAAAGTGTGTTGAAGGAGCTCGCATGAGGATGGCATCGCTTACCACCACTCTCCCAATCTCGGCAGATTGGTTTCTAACTGATAGGTCAGCAGCGATCATTGCAGAGTTTATCCGATCATACATACCCTTCAGAGCAGCAATAGTTGACTTCATTGTCTCATGCGAAGCCACCACAACCAGGGTCACTAAAGTCACATCCTCTGTTGCACACGCAGGGAAATACCTAAAGATGGTTGGCTTGACCGGGTTCCAAATGGTACGCCAGTTTGTGGTAGAAGCTGAGTCATCACTCCTAACAGCAGAGATTTGCCGGCATGAGGTCATATACTTTAGAAATCTGATGAAGTTATATGAGTCAATCGGCAAGGAAGCCCCATATATCAAGTTTCTGTGCCACATCCACGCAAGTAAATTCAGTCCACAGAATTATGAGTTGCTGCATGCTTATGCTATGGGATTCGCATCAGTAGTGTTACCATCTATGTCTGGCTATGTTGGTTCTACCAACGTAAGTGACCACACATACTACAAGTTGGGGGTAGAGATGGCCTCCAAAACTCGGAGTCAGCAATCCGGAATTCAGGGAGGAGCTCGGCATTTCTCCTGCTGAGATGGCAGCCTTCAGAGGTGGCAGCCTTCAGAGATGCTCATCGCCACGTAACTCTCCTGACAATACAGAGACAGGACAACGAGGATGAGGACTTGTTCGGTGATGGTCATGATCTGAAGAGTAAAGAGAGAAGACGAGAGACCCAATTCATCCTTGCCTGAAGTTGCAGCTCAGATTTGCACTAGAGATCCTAAACTGCAGTATAGGAATCTCCTGAACATTCCCCCAAAAAACCTCTACAATTTTGTCATTCCTCACACCGACCACAAGGGTGCCACTGCAACATCGGGCACACACGGGTAGGCAAACCCAGTCTCTCTCACAGCCCAGGACCAAAGACACCCAACAGGGGTCATCAACAAACCACAGTTACGATTGACCCCACTTTGCAACCCTGAACAAAGGGCAGCGGATCACGATTCTGAATTGACGGTTCACACGTTAAACTCACTTGCATTTCCCCGTGTTACGATCACTCACCGGTCATGGCCTTAAATTAAAACCAGATAAAATCTCACCCTAGAATATCTTTTAGAAAGCGTGCATGACGTGAGTTAAGAAGTCCACCACTTGTTACATGTTGTTTACTAACAAAGTTTTTAAATACATCTACTTTTAACTGGAGAACAATTTTTAAACATTTTAGAATTAAATGCAATTATATTTAGAATGTTTACAGCAAACCTGTATATTTTCAATAAACATCCCGAGAAATGGTTAAATCCATTCCTAGTGTAATTTTTTCCCGTATAGGTGGCGCCCAATGGTCGGGACACCACGGAGGGGTACTGCACCCAGATAAGAGAGTGTAGTATCCCTGTTACAGGGGAACTAGGATGCTAACTAAGAACTCTCACAACACCCATCCACACACCTTGGAGCAGGGAATTGGGTGGACCCATTGCCAGGGAGACCCAGTCCCAGGGGGGAGGAGTCAGGTGGGTTAGTGGAAGAGCGGGAAGGCAGTTAGAAAAGCTGTGAGGAGCACAGAGGACGTCTTAGGAGAGATCCTCCTGACAGAGTTCGATCCTAGGGGCACCAGGGATAGAGGTGCGCCCGAATCCAGGCCCGGTTCAACTACTGGCTGGAGGGATCTGGTCCCGGAACGGAGGACCGGCTCTGAGAGCGGTGCGGGTGTTTACCCCCGAGCCACCAAACCGGAGGCCAGAGCTTCTTTAGGGAGTTGTGGCCGAACACCCAGCGTAATCCCCAAAAGACCCGTATAGGAGAGGAGTCCCCCAGAGACCACGTAGAGTAGGATGTTTTCCCTATGGCTCTTGCCTGGCCTGCATAAACAGAGAGGGCCAAAACCTTTAAATATGTGCATGGTTGAGGGAGTTCACGATTAAAAAGTATATATTGTGCAGCACAAGGGGGGTTATATATTATGTCACCTGTGGTTGTGTCCTTGTCTATGTCGGGTTGGAGCTGGCTGAGGGTTCTGCGCACGGGAGCTCTGAAGGGAAGCAGGAGAGAGAGCGCAGTGAGGGACTGGAAAGGAACGGCAGGCACACCACCGAGGGTCCTAAGTGAGTCATCCCGGTTCCCTGGTGACTACCCAGGCCAGAAAGACCTGACAGGTTACAGATGGTACAGTCTGTTTAAAGTACTGCTAGTAAATGCTGTATCAAAAAGGGCTATTTCCACGCAAAAAAAAAAAAACATGTTGCCAGCTTCTTGGAGTGAAACCTAAACAGGGCAGGGACACTAAACCGCAGGTGAGATTCATCTCAACATTCAACAACCAATGGGATGGAATTTGGTCCATTCTGACTCCCCACTGGACTGTATTGAAGACAGAATCAACTTTTAGTGACTTCTTGCCAGACCACCCACTGATGATGACAAAGAGGTAGGAGCCTCAGGGCCACCACTGTAAATAGTCATTACATACCCAGTAAATAGTCATTACATACCCAGTACTATCTCCCTTTTTTGTATGGGACCACGTAGAGTAGGATGTTTTCCCTATGGCTCTTGCCTGGCCTGCATAAACAGAGAGGGCCAAAACCTTTAAGTGCATGGTCGGAGGGAGTTCACGATTAAAAAGTATATATTGTGCAGCATAAGGGGGGGTTATGTATTATGTCACCTGTGGTTGTGTCCTTGTCTGTCGGGTTGACCTCCTTGAAGTTAAGGGTACATGTCAGGGAACAAGTTTAGGACATCATTGGTTCAAAAACAGTTGAGGATTTATCCTGTTTAAGAACTATCCAGAGGCACTACAAAACACACCATGATTGTAATTCGAAGTGCCTACACGTATGAGGAATAGAGACCTTAAAAAGATCAGGGGCGGAACTACACTGCACCAGGGCCCCGACCGGCTAAGGGCCCCCTTCAAGCCTGGAGGGGGGCCCCCAGCCGTCCCCCGCAAGCCGCCAGAGGAGAGGAGGAGGAGCTTCCTGCTTCCCTTGCCTGATCCCGCCCCTCTTCTCTTCTGCCCCTCTGGCCCGTAGCACCCCCCCCCCCCGCTCCTGCACCAGGGCCCCCGGGGGTCACGGTCCGCCCCTGAAAAAGATGCTAGTCCGCTTTGAGTGCAAGCTGATGGTGAAACTGGGCACTATGAGCCCTAACGGTGTTACCACCCAGGGGTCTGCTGCAGCGTTCCAGCGTCCTCTTCCTCCTGCACCCTCAGCAGCCGGAGAAGGACTCCCCGCCTGGCACCCACATTCCAGCACCCTCTGCTTGAGCAGCGCTGCTCCTCTCAGTTCCAGGGCTGCTACTTGAGCTATGATGATACATCTCCAAAGCAGTATATGCTGGAGAGGCTGCAGGGATCATGCTCCTCCCCTCAGCCAATCACCAGGTCTCTGTGTTCTACCAATCAGGAGTACCCTGCTGATATATAAGCTTCCAGTTTCCTGTCAGTCCTTGCCAGGGCAACTTCTACCTTTGGAAGTGGCTAATCCTGGTCTGGTCTGGTTGTTCCTTGTTTTGCTGGTTACCTGATTACTCTTGTTCCTTCCCGCAGATTCCTCCCGTACCGGCTCCTCGCTGACTCCAGTGGTCTCGGCCTGCTTCTGGACCTCTTCCCTGCTGAAGCTCTTCCTCCAGCCGTGCTCCGGATTCTCTGTGTTCCCGGTTCCCGTCTCTTATTTCTACCCGGTTGCTGTTTTGGTTCCACGTCGCCTGGGGTCGGTTTAACACTTGTGTCCGCTTCACTGGCCCCTCCGAGGTTGGTTCCGGCGGGATCCCTGTATAGGGGTTAAGCGCTCCGGGGCCTCCTTCGCTGGGTTTCCAGTGTTGCGACCTTGTGGCCCTCTCCAGGGGCGTGTGGTCCTGTGTTGTTGTTTTTCTAATAAACCTGTTAACTTTACGGTACTGGTCCGACTCTCTATCACCCGGTATCAGCATCCGCTTTACGCGGTCCAGTGGGTCCACGTGTGTAGTCCGTCAGTAGGACGTGACAAACGGTTTAAATGAGAATCTTAGCTTCTCATTCTTCTTGTGATTCCTTTGTCTTGTGTATTCCCTAACCTCCTTAAATCCCAAATTTTAGGTATTTATTCAAATTCGCTTATTTTGATACTTATATGAGTGTTTTTACCTTCTTTCTTCTTTTTCACAGTCATTCTTTCCTGAGCCTGTTTAGCCCCATATCCTATTGAAATTTATGGGCGCGTAATGACATCTCTGGTGCTTGCTACTAGATCACAAGTACTGGATGTCCAACATTATTATTATTATTATTATTATTATTTATATAGCGCCATTAAATTCCATGGTGCTTTACATGCTAAAAGGGCAGACAAGGACAAGTACAATAAATGTGGACAATTTGGTCGTACAGATACAAGAGGGGAGAAGATCCTGTCCGCGAGGGCTCACAATCTACGAGGGGCGGGTGGGGATACAGCAGGAGGGGGAGGTGTCGGTCGTGAGGCTGTGCGGTTGACCGGGTCTCCTAGGAGGTTGTAGGCTTGGCAGAAGAGGTGGGTCTTTAGGCTTCTTTTGAAGGTTCCCAGGGTGGGAACATGTCTGATGTGTTGGGGCAGAGAGTTCCAGAGTATGGGGGATGCCCGGGAGAAATGCTGAATGCGGTTGTGCGAAGAGGAGATGAGGGGGGAGTAGAGGAGGAGTTCTTGGGAGGATCGCAGGTTGCGCGAGGGTAGGTATCGGGAGACCATGTTGGAAATGTATGGAGGGGACAGGTTGTGGATGGCCTTGTAGGTCATGGTTAATGTTTTAAACCGGGATCTCTGGAAAGCAAGGAGCCAATGAAGGGCTTGACAGAGGGGAGAGACAGGGGAGTAGCGGGAGGACAGATGGATTAGATGGGCAGCGGAGTTTAGGATAGATTGGAGAGGTGCAAGGGAGGTAGCAGGGAGGCCGGAGAGCAGGAGATTGCAATAGTCAATGTGGGAGATGATGAGAGCGTGAATAAGGGTTTTAGCAGTGTCGTGGTCAAGAAAAGTGCAGATTCGGGAGATGTTTTTAAGCTGGAAATGGCAGGAAGTGGCGAGGGCCTGGATGTGGGGCTTGAAGCAGAGGGAAGAGTCGAGGATGACCCCGAGGCACCAAGCATGGGGGACTGGGGGAGAGGAGCAGTCATCAACATAGTACCTGTATCTTAATCATGTGGTGCTTGCCCTATATGTATATGTATTTTCTGTTTGTCAAGTGTTGTGTGCTAACTTTGCTTTTGATTATGATTATACTATAAATAAGGCCAATGCTGTCGCATCGGGAGTGTGGTGAAATTAACATCTGTGTATGCTTAGTGGTGCTGACAGGAGCAGTGTACATGTGTCACACCGTTTGCGCTTTCCAACATGGCAGATGCTCATCTCCTGCCACCGGGAGGTCAGCGGCAGCCGTCGCTGATCTCCTGGCGGAGTAGCAGTGAGTGGCTGGCAGCCCACAAATTATGTGCTGCTCAAGTCCCTTGTGCCTTCTGCTTCCCCCAGTGCCCTCTCCCTCCCTGTGCCCCTGCCTCCTCTGTGCCTTTTGCCTCCCGTGTACCTGCCTCCCATCACTGAGTCACCATACAGTGCTAACCACGAAGCCACCATATATAGTGCTAACCACTGAGGTACCGCACAGTGCAAACCACGAAACCACCATGTACAGTGCTAAGCACTGAGCCACCATACAGTGCTAACCACTGAGCTACTGTAGAGTGCAGACCACTGAGCCACCATACAGTGCTGACCACTCAGCGCTGTATATGGTGGCTCAGTGGTCAGCACTGTATGATGGCTAACCACTGAGCCACCATATACAGTGCTAACCACTGACCACCATATACAGTGCTGACCACTGAGCCACCATATACAGTGCTGACCACTGAGCCACCATATACGCGCTAAACCACTTGAACCCTAACCATATACAGTGCTAACCACTGAACCACCATATACAGTGCTGACCACTGTGCCACCATACAGTGCTAACTACTGACCCACCGCACAGTGCTAACAACTGTGCCACTGCACAGTGCTAACCACTGAGCCACCGCATAGTGCTAACCACTGAGCCTCTATACAGTGTTCACCACTGTGCCACCATACAGTGCTAACTACTGAGCCACCATATAGTGCTAACCACTAAGCCACCATATACAGTGCCAACCACTGAGCCACCATATACAGTGCTAACCACTAAGCCACCATATAGTGCTAACCACTGAGCCACCATACAGTACAATAGCTCAGTGGTTAGCAGAGTGCAGACCACTGAGCCATCATACAGTACTAACCAATTACATCAGCTGCTAGTGGTATTGAAATGTGGTGCCAATACCGCTAACAGCTGAGCAGCGCAGCATTGGTGGCCAGCTTAAATCTCCCACCAATACCGCGCTGCTTAGCTAATTGGTCAGCTAAGCAGTGCTGATCTCCTGGCGGAATAGCAGTGAGTGGCGGGTGGGCAGCTTTAAATCTACAGCCAATACCGCACTGCTCAGCTGATTGGTCACGCGAGAACAGAACGCGGCTAATCAGCTGAGAGGTATTGGCGGGAAATTTAAAGATGGCTACCACTCATCTCCTGCCGCTGGGAGATCAAGACAAGACAAGAGATGAGCGGCTGCCACCGCCGGGCACCACTGATCTCACGGCGGAATAGCAGTGAATGGCCGGCGGGCAGCTTTAAATCTCCCACCAATACCGCGCTGTTGGCGGGAAATTTAAAGCTGGCCGACGGGAGATCAGCGGAGGGTGCTACTGACCGTCTGGTGGCGGGAGATTAGCGGCTGCCACCGCTGGGAGACCAGCGCTAGCGCCCCTGATCTCCCGGCGGCTCGCCGCTCACTGCTATTCCACCGGGAAACCAGTGGCGAGCGTTGCTGATCTCCTGGAGGCCCGCCGCTCACTGCAATTCAGCCGGGAGATCAGCGGTGGACACTATAGCAGTCAGGCCATGTATTTCACATGAGGAGGCGCAGTTCGTAGCCGCAGGCCACGAACTGTGCCTGCGCAAGTAAAACTGCTGCGGTGCCTTATGGGATTCGCATACAGCCCCAACTGGCAATTATGTATGTAGATATCTTACTATGCAGCTATGGTGATACATTAGTCCTAGACCACACACACATTTGCCAGCCGTATGACAACTACTCAATATAGGATTGGGGGTGGACCCGTTGTAGGACACTTTATATGTCCCTTTAATGGTACTTTCACAGTATTGTCTATTTTATTAGCCAGAGTCTGAGTGTACAGGACATTGCCCTTCTGTTAGACCGCTAATACCATTTTTACTATGGGCAGATACATGCACAGTGGGAGCTTCCAATCACGCATGCGTGGGAGGTGCAGTATAGAGTGTTTCTTCTGACTGTGGAAATAGCTCTGATGCCTCACCGCATTTGCCACTATTCTGAACCACTGCAGGTGTTCGTGATCATGACACGACAGATAGGAGCTGAGCATATAAAGCCCCAGATCTCAACACTCCCCTCACAGTTCTACAGAGGAAGCTGACACATGTTGGGGTCTGTGCCCGGGCACAGTCTTTTCCGGCACCGCAACAGAGCATCTTAGGCTGGTTTCACATTGCTGTCTTTTCCCTGATCAGGTTCGATCAGGTTTGTGTGCCAAAACCAGGAGAGGAACTTGCAGAGAAAAACTATAATTGAAAGAACGAACCTGGAGTGTCTCCAAAACCCAGAACAGGTGTCAATCAGGTTTGTGTGTCAAAACCAGATCAGGGAAAAAACTGCAGTGTGAAACCAGCCGTTAAGGTACCTTTACACACGGCAACCTTTCTAGGAATTTCACTGTCGACTTACTGGTTGCAGTGAAATCATGGAGACATTGTTCCATTTGTACACAGCAACAAGATAGAACCATGTCTCCATGATTTCACTGCAACCAGTAAGTTGCCAGTGAAATTCCTGGAAAAGTTGCCGTGTGTAAAGGTACTGTTACTCGCTTCAGTGTTGAAATGATATCACCAACGATCTCATGGGCGCGCAGTCGTTAGGACATCGTTTAGAGATCCTTGTGAGATGTCATACACCTAGATATCATGCATGAAGCACCAACGATCCAGAGAGCAGGTATCGTTCGCACAACCCAGCAGAACGATACTTGTTCACTGTTGTCATTAGGGGAATTCATTAACTACATCATTATCGCGGTGTCACACACAACGATGCAGCAGGTTGGGTGATCGAGGATCGTTTGATTTGAGAACATGTTCTCAAATCTGTGATCACTAATACAACGATTTATCGTAGTTGTATCTCGGTGTCACACACAATGAAGTAGTAACGATGTGGTTTGAATGACTCCAAACCTGTGACGTTTGAGCGATATCGTTCACGATCTCTTACCATGTAACGGGTCCTTTAGATATGGGTGAGTGACCTGACTTTGCATTCTTCTTACCTGTGATCCTGCTATGCACTTTTTACATGTTGGGTAACTAAATACGCCCCAGGTATAGAAAACAACAAGGCTGCACTCACCGTTTGTTCACAGGTGCTTTCTTTATTGCAGAGGTGCGGGGAGGGGGTGCATGAAGGTACAGACGACAGGTCCTGTTTCGCGGTTTGTCCGCTTCTACAGGACCTGTAGAAGCGGACAAACCGCGAAACACTGTCGTCTGTACCTTCATGCACCCCCTCCCCGCACCTCTGCAATATAGAAAGCACCTGTGAACAAACGGTGAGTGCCGCCTTGTTGTTTTCTATACCTGGACTGTATATGCTTGACCGGCTTATGTAGGCGCTGCACCACCAGGTGGCTGGGGGAAAGACAGCGGTCTGTCTCTATGGAGCAATAGGAAGGACCATTAGCCCTGTTGGTGCCTGGTGCCCCTACTTTTCTTTACACATAACTAAATACTCCTTTTAAGGGCTCGGACACACTCATCCGAGTTTGATGGACGAGACTCGGAACAGGCTGGAGCAGTGACCCTGAACGGTTTCTCTCTCTCTGGACAGGGAATGCGATGCTGCACAGAAACATAAGCAGCTGTCATTCCCCATCCAGAGAGAGAGAGAGAGGCCGTTCAGGGTCACTGCTCCAGCCTGTTCCGAGTCTCGTCCAAGAGACTCGCATGTATTGCAGGAATTAGAATTGATTTTGTTGGAAAATAATTATGACATGGTGGGGATTTCGGAGACTTGGCTGGACGAGAGCCATGACTGGGCTGTTAATTTACAGGGCTATTGTCTGTTCAGAAATGACCGTACAAATAGGCGAGGAGGAGGTGTATGTTTATACGTAAAATCATCCTTAAAACCCATCCTGCGTGATAATATAGGTGAATCTAATGGAAATGTAGAGTCTCTGTGGGTGGAGATAAGGGGAGGGGGAAAAAATAATAAATTACTGATAGGGGTTTGTTATAAGTCCCCAACAATAATGGAAGTGGAGGAGAATATCCTCATAAAGCAAATAGATGAAGCAGCGACTCAGGGAGAAGTCATTATTATGGGGACTTCAACTACCCTGAAATACATTGGGGATCAGAAACCTGCAGTTCTAGCAAAGGTAATAAGTTTTTGAAAACTATAAGAGACAATTACCTTTCACAACTGGTTCAGGACCCAACAAGAAGGGGGGCACTGCTGGACCTAATATTAACCAACAGGCCAGACCGCATATCAAATATACGGGTTGGAGGTCACTTGGGTAATAGTGATCATAACTTAATAAGCTTTCAAGTATCCTTTACTAAGACGTGTAGTAGAGGGGCCACAAGGACACTAAACTTCAGGAAGGCAAATTTCCAACGGTTGAGAGATGATCTTAGTGCAATAAACTGGGACGATGTCCTGAGACATAAAAGTACACAACACAAATGGGAGATGTTTATTAGCATCCTGAATAGGACCTGTGCACAATATATACCCTATGGGAATAAGCATGCTAGAAATAGGAGGAAACCACTATGGCTAAATAAAGCGGTAAGAAGTGCAATATGTGACAAAAAGAAAGCATTTAGGGAATTAAAGCAAGTAGGTAGTGATGAAGCATTAAATAAATACAGAAAATTAAATAACATTTGTAAAAAGCAAATCAAGGCAGCAAAGATTGAGACAGAGAGACTCATTGCCAGAGAAAGTAAAAAGAATCCCAAAATATTTTTTAACTACATAAATAGTAAGAAACTAAAAAATGATGGTGTTGGCCCCTTTAAAAATAGTCTGGGTGAAATGGTGGATGAGGATGAGGAAAAAGCAAATATGCTAAATGACTTTTTTTCAACAGTATTTACACAAGAAAATCCCATGACAGACAATATGATCAGTGATAACAAAAATTCTCAATTAAACGTCACCTGCTTAACCCAAGAGGAAGTACGGCATCGTCTAAAAATCACTAAAATTGACAAATCCCCGGGCCCAGATGGGATACACCCCAGAGTGCTGCAGGAATAGTACTGCATAGATAGACCATTATTTTTAATATTTAAAGATTCCATAATATCAGGGTCTGTACCACAGGACTGGCGTATAGCAAATGTGGTGCCAATATTCAAAAAGGGGACAAAAACTGAACTTGGAAATTATAGGCCAGTAAGCTTAACCTCTACTGTGGGTAAAATCCTAGAGGGTTTTCTAAGAGATGCTATACTGGAGTATCTGAACAAAAATAACCTCATGACCCATTATCAACATGGTTTTACGAGAGACCGTTCCTGTCAAACTAATCTAATAAGCTTCTATGAAGAAGTAAGTTCTGGACTGGACCAAGGAAATGCAGTGGATGTGGTGTATATGGACTTTTCAAAAGCTTTTGATACGGTGCCACACAAAAGGTTGATACATAAAATGAGGGCAATGGGGATAGGGGAAAATATGTGTAAGTGGGTTAAGAACTGGCTTAGTGATAGGAAACAAAGGGTGGTTATTAATGGAACACACTCAGAATGGGTCACAGTTAACAGTGGGGTACCACAGGGGTCAGTGTTGGGCCCGCTTCTATTTAATATATTTATTAATGACCTTGTAGGGGGCATACAGAGTAGAATCTCAATATTTGCAGATGACACTAAACTCTGCAGGGTAATCAATACAGAGGAGGACAATTTTATATTACAGGAGGATTTATGTAAACTAGAAGCTTGGGCTGCTAAATGGCAAATGCGCTTTAATGGGGATAAATGTAAAGTCATGCACTTGGGCAGAGGAAACAAAGGGTATAATTATGTGCTTAATTATAAAACACTGGGCAAAACTATCACTGAAAAAGACCTGGGTGTATGGGTAGATGACAAACTCACATTTAGTGGCCAGTGTCAGGCAGCTGCTGCAAAGGCAAATAAAATAATGGGATGTATTAAAAGAGGCATAGATGCTCATGAGGAGAACATAATTTTACCTCTATACAAGTCACTAGTGCGACTACACTTAGAATACTGTGTACAATTCTGGTCTCGGTGTATAAGAAAGACATAGCTGAACTAGAGCGGGTCCAGAGAAGAGCGACAAAAGTTATTAGAGGACTAAGGGGTCTGCAATACCAAGACAGGTTATTAAACTTGGGGTTATTTAGCTTGGAAAAACGAAGGCTTAGGGGTGATCTTATAATAATGTACAAATATATGAGGGGGCAGTACAGAGACCTTTCTAATGATCTCTTTACTCTTAGGCCTGAGACTGGGACAAGGGGGCATCCTCTACGTCTGGAGGAAAGAAGGTTTAATCATAATCACAGACGCGGATTCTTTACTGTAAGAGCAGTGAGACTATGGAACTCTCTGCCACATGATGTTGTAATGAGTGAGTCACTACTAACATTTAAGAGGGGCCTGGATGCCTTTCTTGAAAACTATATTATACCAGTTATACATACTAGATTCTTTGATAGGGCGTTGATCCAGGGAATTAGTCTGATTGCCGTATCTGGAGTCAGGAAGGAATTTTTTCCCCCAATGTGGAGATTAGTGTTGCCACATGGGGTTTTTTTTTGCCTTCCTCTGGATCAACATGTTAGGCTATGGGTTGAACTAGATGGACTTAAAGTCTTCCTTCAACCTTAAAAACTATGTTACTATGTTACTATGTTACTATGTAACTCGGAGAGTGTGTCCGAGCCCATACACAGTAAATTGGCTCTCCTCTTGACTCTAATATGTGTTTATGTGAGCCACCGGACCCCGTTCTAATCTGCATTGTATAGCTAATGGCCACTTTACACGTCCCAACGTCGTTCCGATATTGGATCCAACGCCGTGGGAGCGTGCTTTTTCTGGGCAGAATTCCAAGATCGCATAGGAGATGTTACACGGTATCGGCAGACAACGCAACAGCGATGTGTACGCCCCCTTGTACGGCCGACCCAGGAACGACCTTTTAACATGGGAGAGAATAGGGGACGGTGTACTTCACATCGTAGTTGGGCTTTTACACAGCACGATTCGGCCACAACCTCCATCCAATATCGGGCCGTTGGAGAGCAGGCTCATTTGATCCCCGATATCGGTTTCGCATAGTTCCTGCATCGTATTGGACATTTAGACCATACAACGCACGAACGATATCGGGGCCAACGCACGAACCACGTGACTTTTTGTCGGAGTTGGATGCCGATATCGGGTCGTGTAATGTTACCATTATTATATAAAGATTGGAGACAACTTGATATGATTTTCTCCATCCTGAACTGGCTGGTATTACAGTATTAAAGAACCAAATATGTTACAGTTTAACACTGTAACAAGTAACAAGTGTGGTGAAATTGCAATAAAAGTACAATTACACATTTCTATTTTTTTTTTTATTCACCATGTTCACTATATGGTAAAACTGACGTGTCGGTGTGATGCTTTGTATCGGTACGAGTTTGTAGACACCAAACAGATAACAGTAAAGTAACACAAGTGGTGAAAAAGAAATCAGAAGTTTGGAAAAAAAAAACTGCACATTTTGCGCCGTGTTCCTCGCCCAGTATCGGTCTCATTTTTCGGGATCTGGGGCTGTGCGACGGCTTATTTTTTGCGGCTTGAGCTGACGGTTCTAATTCTACCAGTTTGGGGTGGATGTGATTTTTGATTACAATAAAATGCAATAACAGGTGATGTTGCGGCGACCAAAATAAGGTAATTTTGGCGTTTGGACCATTTTTGCTGTTACGCAGTTCACAATCTGATTAACTAATTTTATATCTTGATAGATCGGTCGTTTCTGAACGCAGCGATACCAAATGTGTATTTTTTTTTTTCATTTTTCAAATACTTTTATTTTGAATGTGGGAAAAGGGGGGTGATTTGAACTTGTTTTTTTTTCATATTTTTAAAAAGTTTATTTTTTAATTCATTCTTTGTTTCACACAGCCCCATAGGACGCCACAGTGCTGCAGGGTCCGATCACTTGTGCCATGTCCTGATGAGCTGAAGGATATCGGGACAGGGCAAATTTGATCACTGTGTGTGGTTGGCAGCGCTTGCCATCCACTCACAGGAAGTGCTCAGTGATAGCCCGGGGTCCTGCAGTGAACCTGGGCTATCAAGTGACGGCTGGAGATCCTGCGATCTTATCGCAGGATGTCCGATGCAAGCGGGGAACATCTCGGTCCCTGCCGAAGCGTCTTTGGATCAGTGAATGAATTAAAAGCACCAATCGGATTGTGGATGAGATCAGCTGAGATGTCAGGTAAATGATGCTCTACGCTCTACGCTGGAGCTGACATCAAAGGGACCAACACGACCCATGGGTTTGTGAAGGGGTTAATCACTGTTTATTGTTGGTTATTCATTCTTACATGATGTTAAAATATATGGTCATACGATTAAATAAAAAGAAAAAAGACATGGTAACGGTGCTGTGGAAAACTCCAGGCGTCGAGGCTCACTAACAGTGCAGGACATCAGAAAACCATTCCTATTGGCCAGGTGGTAATTGAATAGCAGACACCTGTGTTTCTGTAAGCAAAAGTGCAATGTGTGGGAAAGTCAGTAAACCTGCAATGTGACCATGTGAAGAAAGGAGAGGAGGATTGCTGCTCACCTCTAGACACCCTTAGGCTCCTTGAAGGCGGCTGGTGTCCACCATTATGGTGCCGTCACACCTGGCGACGTCGCTAGCGACATCGCCGAAAAAGTGACGTATCAGCGATGTCGCTAGCGACGTCGTGCTGTGTAAATGAGCGGCGCGACCGCGTTTTATCGCTGGTCGCAGGTTGACAGGTTTATGGGAAGAACTGTAAACCTGTCAACCGGCGACCTGCGATAAGGCTGGATCGCGCCGTGTGACATCGCCAGAGAGATGTCAGCGGCGATCCACCCTATACCACAGCGTTGCTGGGATCGCTCGCTGGGCTGAGCACAGCCCAACGAGCGATGTCACCGCCCCTTCGCTGCGTCGCGCTGCAGCGTGCTGTGTGACAGCTGACCAGCGATGTCGGAAGTGAGCGGGCACCCGCGCATCGCTTCCGACATCGCTGGCCAGATCGTGCTGTGTGACAGCACCATAAGTGTAATAAAGTGAAGAGATTCCAGGGCCACTTGTCCTTGAGAAAGTTCCTTTATTAAATCAGTTTACGTCCAGCCGGACGCGTTTCGGACACACTGTCCTTATTCATCGGCATAAAAAATCACATTAAAATTCTCCTTATAAAGGTATGCCCTCCCACCTGATTATGCCTGATTGATAACATCTGTACATTGTCGGCTTTCATATAGATTGCATCTCATTATAATCCCACAACATTACACACAAAAGAGCAATAAGGTTACACATTTCCTTCAAAATCACAGTGTCATCCTTGTGCATGTCATTTCGCTTCCATATTGACGAACATACTATTAATTAAATATCATATTCAAATACATCTTGACTCTTGATGTAATACCTATCACTCCCCTCACCTGAACTTCCCTCTCCTCTGGCTAAGCTATCCACCCTCTCAATACCCTTGATTTTCAAAAGGGACATGTCCCCTCCATGAATTTCCCGGAAATGTCTCGATAGACCGGATAAACCTTGTCTCAAGGTGGACGAGGTGGCCCCTGATACATGTTCAGATATTCTTTTCTTTAGGGTTCTTAAGGTGCACCCATCATACGACAACTTGCACCCCACACATGTGGCTAAATACACCACATGTGTGGCGTTGCAATTCACGCATGATCTGATAGAAAATTCCTCTCCTGTATGGTCATATCGGAAGGAAGATGTTACATCAACAAACTTGCACAGATTACATTGGTGTCCCCCACATTTATAGAATCCTTGGTATCTTAACCAAGTTGATTTAACCGTTTCACTTAAATACAGACTGGGGGACAGCAAATCGTGCAGACTTTTAGCCCCTCCTCGCCACCGGTCACCACCCTAGGGAAAGAATCTTTTTTAGGGTTGGATCCTGGTATAACATAGGAACCAGTAGGTAGACCCAAAATTGGGTAGACACAAAATTCCCTCCCCGTCATCCACTCTGTCAATCAAGAGACTGTCCCTGCTCCTATGTCTCACCCTATTACAAGCTGTATCTAAAGTACTTCTCCTATAACCCCTTTTCCATAGCATTTCCTTGATATTGGCCTCCTCCCTCTTAAGCGGCCGTCACACGCACAGATATCGCGCAAGATATCGCTTGAACGCGGCAGATTAAACATCGCGTGAGCGATGTCTGTGCGTGTGACGGCAAGATACGACGAGCGAGAAATGATAAAATCGCTAAATCGAGATCTGAGCTCCGGATCTCAGATCTAGCCATTAACGATTTTACGATCTCCTTCATCGTGGTGTATGACACCACGATGAACGATCTCCCAGCGGCAGAGCCTGTGCTGGGAGATGGTATCTATGGTACACGTCGGGTTACTAAGCGACGCGCGGCGCCTAGTTACCCGATGTGTACCATAGTAACCAGCGATCTTGCTGGTCCACATCGCTGGTGAGTCTGTCTATGTGACAGCTCACCAGCGATGTGAACGATATTGTAAGCGATCGCGCGTGCACGTGATCACTAACAATATCGTTCAAGATATCTGTGCGTGTGACGGCCGCTTTATACTCACAAATGTTAGAGCAGTTTCTTTTAGCTCTTACGAACTCCCCAATTGGTAAGTTCCGGGTTACATGGTTAGGATGGCAACTATCTGCCCACAAAATGGTGTTACCACCAATGGGCTTCCTGTATAGGCTTGTTTCAATCTTTCCTGTCTCAACAACCTCCTTCAACACAATGTCCAGATATGGTGCAGTTTCTGCATGTAATTCCATGGAAAATTTAAGGTTTAAATTGTTGTTATTAAAAAACCTCAAAAGATCCTCCGGTGAAGGCACAGGAGACCCATCAGACAACCCGTCCCAAATGACGACGAGGTCGTCGATGTATCTCTCTTACCACACCATTTGATGCAAAAAGGGAAGGTCCGATGTGTATACAAACATCTTTCCCAATAGCCCATATATATATTTGCCAAGGAAGGTGAAAAAACAGCCCCCATAGGGCATCCACACAATTGTAAGTAATATTGCCCATCAAATTTGGAATAATTGCTTTTCAGCAAATATTCCACCGTCATCAGCAAAAAGATCTTCTCCTCTCCTGAAAAGATGTTTGTATCGTTCAGTATGTAATTAAGAACTTGCAATGCCTCCCTGTGTGGGATGCTCGAATACAGCGCGGTGACATCATATGTCACCCATCTATACTCAGATCTCGAAGACATCTTATTCAAGTGACGCACACCAGGGGCCAGGGTTACTCCCGGTTTAGACAGGCGATTCTTCTCCTTCCTTGTCACGGGTGGACCGCGCCTGCCGGTAGCGGGGCCCGGTGTAGTGCAGATCAAAATTAAGGACGTCTTACGGGAACAGATTAAAGGGGATTTAATTTGTTTTCTTCGTGACGCCACCTATGAGTAGTTCGGTAAGGGCTACCGACGCTGCGGAACCTCCGGGGTGATGGACAGCAGCAAGATGTTACGCTCCCCACAGGCTGAGCGGTGATCCCCGGAGGCTGGAGCTGCTCAAGATGTTGTGCGGCAGCTGCGGTTACCTTTAGTTAATGACGGACAGTTCATAAGGAGACACGGACACAGATAGTCTCTGCAACAGTTCTTTACTGTAACCAGCAGGCAGTACATGGCTTACAGTGGTTGAGTAGAAGACCGGGGGACTCAGCAGTGATAGTGCTCCTCAGAGATCCGCAGTGTACCTCCTTTCTACCTCCTTAGCTTCTCTTGCCAGCGTCGCCCAGGAATACCAGGTCGGGTACGGGGAGGCTGCTTCAATGCCCTATCCATGATGTACGTTCTGGATTCTTTGGGGAGCCTTGGGTCCCTCAGTGGGTACACCGCTGGTTAGACGACTGGAAACTGGCTGGTGGTGGGGTGCTCCTATAAAGCTGCTCCTCCACGGGGCTGGTTCGCGTGGCAGAGGTGAACTGCTGCCAGCTTCGGTACCAGTGAACCGGCTGTGAGTTGTGGGCACGGGAGTCTTTTGGGAACCCGTGTAGCTATGCCCATTCCCGGTGGTTAAGGCCTCAGGTGCTGACACCCGACCGGTGACGGCCCAGGGGCCCGCACGGAGTGCGGAGCCCCCGCTCCTCTCCAAGTTCTGTGTTCTAGGTCCTCTCTAGATTCCAGACTCTTACTGTTCTGACTGTCTAGATTATTCTGTGTTCTCTTCACTACCCTAACACTCCACCCACCAGGACCTAGGATTGGTCCTCTGTTCTAGGTGTTGTATGTTGGGTTGGATCTCAGAGTTAACTATTGCACTGCTTTGTCAAGAGAATATTGCGGCTGCAATACTCCCTTGTGACGCACTCGTTGCGGGGCGCCACACTAGCTCTGTAAAAGATGTTTTGTGTCCCATATGCGTCCTGTAAAACCCTCCATCAAGGCCTGGAGTCTACTGTCCATCCACCCTGACAGCCACTCGTTCAGAGAATTAATCCCAGCAACGAACAGCCGCAGGGGAGGGGGGAATTGACCCTTATGGGTCTTGGGAAGGGCATGAAATACAGGACATACTGGTTCTTTAACCTTCAAGAAATCCCTCAATTTTATGTTCAAAACCCCCAATGCCATACCCTCCTCCAAAAGAGGGTCCGATTCTGACTTGATACTTGGGGTGGGATCACCAGACAAGGGTCGATAAGTGTCCATGTCAGACAGCACTGACTCAATTTCACGCTTATACAGTGCCGTATACAGAGTCACCACATAACCACCCTTGTCTGAAGCTCTCACCACAATGTGATCATTCTCCTTCAGTTCTTTGACAGCTTTTTTCTGTTTTTCAGTGAGGTTGGAAGTAACAAACCTATCTTTCTCCAATACTCGTTTCATCTCAATCTCCATAGCTATCTGAAAAGTATCCATAATGGGTTCCCTACAGGAAATCGGATAGAAAGAAGGGTTTTTAGTATTGAAATTAAATCTGAGTACTGTTCTTTCTCTCTCTTTCCTCACCCACATTTATATCACAAAGATTCTTCCATGCTATTTGCTCTTTTAATGTATGATGTAGAGGAATACAATTATTTACAGGCCCCACCTCCTCTAGCTTCCTCTCATGAGCATTCACATCAGATTGAAAAAAGTGCTTCTTAAACTTGTTTATGTGGCACCCCAGGTGTTAATGTCCCACAGTAACATCACACGGGTTCCCTCCTCACAACACACTGACCTACACTAGCACCTCTGGGCCAGGAGGGGGAGCTCAACCAGCTCCCTTATATACTCCTAGTCAGGAGGAAGTAGTTAGTTAGTCTCTAGAGGAGAGTGCTAGAGAGAGACCAGCTCCTGGGAGAACTGAGAGAGGCCGTAGTGTCAAAGAAGCTGTGCCAAGCTTCTCTACAGTCTGCTCACGATTCCAGGCCTAGCCAGGGTCTGAGGACAGGAGAATCAAGGACAGAGAAACACATCTGAGAGTTTGAGTGCCATCACCACTCGCCCCAGAGGAGCGCACAGAACGGACACCGGATCCGACACTGTGACTGACACACACAGCACAGTGAATCCACGAGTAGTGGAGTCTCTACACCACCACAGTACCAGAGCAAAGCAACACGGCGGGGTCAGCACTACACAGAAGACTCAAGTTGCCTAGCCAAGTGGTACCAGCAGAGAGAGAGAGAGAGTGAGACAGTGCCAGCAGCTCAGCTAGAAGCAGCAGCAGGGACAAACACACAGCGCAACACGAGGAAGCTGAGGACCCGGACAGGGTGGGAGCAACCTGACCCCAGTACAGACTCCGTGGACTATAACCTACAACATCGCAGTAAAGCTTTGTAAACTACAGAAACGTGAGTGTGTGTTCCTTCATCGTCTCCACTATCCACCCCTTTTCACATCCACCATAGACTATAAACACCACTGCCCCGGGGACTTCGCCTCTACCTACGGAGAGCAGTACCATCTAAGCTGCCTAACATCACCCCGGAGGTTCTGCAGCAGCGGTGGTCCCATCACTGACACACACAACGTGGGTGGCGTCACGACTGACATTAACCCCTGTAAATATTCCCCTTCTTATTGCCAGGGCCTGGGACATGGTCCGGATGAGGCCCTCTGTGACATCCCCCAGTAGCAACGCAGTCCGGTTCCTAGTACCCCGTCCCAGTGGGCTCGACATACCTGGCGTCACGAACAGGATCTACCGTGCCTGGTAAACCGGGCATTGTGTGCCGCGTTTAACATGAAAACTGTTTTTGAACTGCGCCATACGAACTGTATTTTTGAGAAGCAACCATTTTGCAGCGCGCGACGCGCGCGGGAAACAGAGGGGGCGGTACCCTGCAGTGGCGCGAATCCAGCCTCCTCCCTGGTGCTGACGACATCTGGCGGGGAAGAATATCCCTGGTGCACCGCGGAACCTCCCAGAGACATCCGGATGGAAGCGGAAGACAGGAGGGCGAACGTTAACTAAGGGGGCACAAGATGTCGCAGCCCGATGCGCAAGACAGCGACGGAGTTGCCGATGGAGCTGCAGCGCTGGATCCAGCGATAGCACCCGGCGGTGCAGCGGCGCAAGGAACAGCACCTATCATGCCGTTCCTGATGCCGTATACTCCAGGGGCAATATGGCTGCCCCAATACTCCGGTGAGCCTAATACACTTACTGACTTTCTGCAAAAGATAAAAGCATATTACGGTATGTAATGTATCCCCTCACCGAAGCCCAGCGTGTAGGAATGATAATGGGGCAATTGACGGGCAATGCACGGCGGGAGTTTGCATCCTGGCTGGACACAGACAAGGACACTGTAGAGCATCTAGTAGCTGGACTGAAAGCAACTTTTGAAGCTACTGCTGATACCCGGGCTAATATGAAGTTCTTTGCATGCCACCAGAAGCCTAAAGAGAGTGCCAGAGACTTTGCCTTGAATCTGCAGGAAGCACTCAAAGCCCTAAAACTGGCAGAACCTGCTTTAGCCCCGGATGCTGATAAAATGCTACTTGACCAATTCATAGAGGGCCTCCTATCCCCTTCCCGTAGAGGACAGCTGACCATGATACTGCTGCAGAACCCTAACATGACATTTGCTGAGCTGAAAGATAGAGCTATCCGTCTGCAGCAGCTAGAAGAGCCCCGGGAATTAACATCTGTACCGGACCCTGCAGCAACACCTCAGCAACCGGCAGCGCCAGCACCTCTGTCATGTCAGCAGCTGCTGCTGAAACTGGTGAATCGATCTCCAATGCAGCCCTCAATCAAAAGCTAGATGCCCTGACAGATATGGCTAAAGTCATCAAGGAGCTGTGAGAGTCCAAGCCTGCACCCAAGATCCAGTTGGCGACCAGCCGAGAGGATGTCCCGTGGATGAGGCCCAGAAGATACCAAGGAACAAGAGGACGACCCAGCGAACGCTACCAACCGGGTGGACAGCTCATTTGCCGCCGTTGCCAGAAACCTGTGTCAACCATCCGCTGTGAGGCTGAGCTGCTGATAAGGCAGCACCTCGAGAAACCCCGAGACCCTTAACCCCTATACAGGGATCTGGAATTACATCGAAGCCCAGGGGGTAGCTGCCTATATGAGCAACCGAGCAGGAAAGTCGCCAGGGAAAAAATCAAGACCCGAAAAACGAAGTCAGAAGTCCGAGTCAAAACCGAGAGGGCAGCGAAGGTAAAAAATCATCAGGCAGTAGCAGAGTCAAAAATCCAGGCAAAAGTCAAGGGCAAAAACCAAGAGGGCAGCTGAGGTACAAAATCGATAGGCAGAGGCAGAGTCAGAAATCCAGGCAAGGTCAGACACAAAACTACACACACACTATATCACTAGGGAACCAAAACTATATCTGGCGGCCTGCAAGCCAGGCTCCAATGTATTTGAAGGGCACGGTTACTTCCCATAGGCTGGAGCTCACAGCCTGATGATCTCATCCGGACCACCCCTAGAGCCTGGCCAGATGGTGATGCACGACTGGCTCCACCCACCCTACTTCTGACAGAAGAACGAAGGCTGCGCCTAACAGACACCTCTGCAGGGCCCGCTCCTCTGCTACCACCACCCAAAGGAGAAACATGGCGGCGCTCAGCGAGAGGCAGACGTCGCAGGAGCAGGTCCATATGAGGACAAGACCTTCCTATCACCGGCGCCAGCAGCCGAAGGAAACCGGCTCCTCCCAGTGGCCGAAGCAGGAACACCAGCCACCGAGTCCAATGGCAACGTGACAAAACCAGGTCACCTTGCCCGAGAGTGTGCTTTAAACGTCGATTCCCTGGGCAGGCGAGCCGCTCCTCAGGAATGAATGCTACAGGTCCTTCAGCCTGGTTTGACAGATTCGTGGGAGTACAGCCGGTGATCCCTATTGTGTTGGATGGCATTCCCTTTAGTGCCTTGTTGGATACCAGGTCCCAGATAACATCCATCCCACATGTTCTATATAAAAGGTACTGTGCTGATTAAGACATTACTAGTGCACCAGATGACTTTACAATGGACATATGGGCTAGTAATGGACAGTTAATACCACAGGTTGGGTTCAGAGAAATGATATTCAAGTTGGGAAGGTGAGATTGCAGAACCCGGGTGTTTATATCTAGATGTTACGCGAGAACGTGAGCCATGATGTGATGTGCTAGAATTTTGAATGTTAGTATTAGAGCAATCGCTCTTGTCTTCCATGAAGTTTCAACAGGTGTCTTGTTAGCAGCGAGATCGCCGAGATTGGAATCTGAGCAGACCGAGAGCTCTGCACAAGGAGATCAAAGCCTGATGTTGAAGCAGCAGGTAGAAATCTCCAGAGGTGAGATCGGCAGTGTACGAGTAAGTGATCCAATACCCATTGTAATACCTCCCAAAACTGAAATGTTGGTCTGGTGTAGAGCCCACTGGGCAAAGAAATCCTACTCTCATCCTCCATCCTTCCTACCCACCTCACCCAATGCTCTGAACTATTCCCCACTTTCAACCCACCATCTCTAGACGTACACGCCCACCACGCAAGCTCCCCTGTTCCCACCTCCTAACCCTCTCCCTGCTCCTCCTACTCTCCGGTGACATTTCCCCTAATCCTGGCCCTCCCCACCATACCACCTCACTCTCCTCCACCCCACTCCACCGGCCCATCACCAACCCTCGCAACCCCCTTAACCTCTGTCCTATTCCCCCTATCCCCCTACCCATCGCACTCTGGAACGCCTGCTCGGCCCGTAACAAACTCACATTTATCCACGACCTCTTCATCTCCAGAAAACTCTCCTTCCTCGGCATCACGGAGACCTGGCTTACCCCCTCTGACACAACCTCCCCGGCTGCCCTCTCCTACGGGGGATTCACTCACTCCCCGCCCCACCAACACCCGCGGCGGTGGCGTTGGCCTACTTCTGGCCAGCGACTGCTCCTTCTCCCCTCTTACCCCACCCCCCCTCCCCTCCTTCGAGGCACACTCCGTCCGCATCTACTCCCCCTGCAACCTCCAACTAGCCGTTGTCTACCGCCCCCCTGGATCCCCCTCTACCTTCTTTGACCACTTCACAACCTGGCTCCTCCACCTCCTCTCCTCCGACATCCCTACCATCATCATGGGCGATTTCAACATCCCCATCGACACCCCCAAAGCCGCACACTGGTGGCCACACACTTGACCTAGTCTTCACCCGCCTCTGCTCCCTCTCCGACCTTGCACACTCAACCCTCACCCACTCTGACCACAACTTACTGACCTTCTCGTCCCTCGTCCCCCCTACCATGCACCCCCCCACCCACACACTCCCCCACCCCCGCAGAAACCTTAAGCTCATAGACTTCCATTCACTCTCAGAATCCCTCCTCCCCCTCTCTGACTTGGCCTCTTCTCACGACGCTGACTCTGCCACCTCCCTCTACAACTCCACTCTCACCACAGCCCTCGACCAGGCTGCTCCGCTCACATTTAACACAACACGACTACAACGACAACCATGGCTCACGACTCTCACCAAAAAACTCCGACGGATGACTAGGGCAGCCGAGCGGAAATGGAAGGAGTCCCACTCCGCAGAGCACTTTGCCCTATACAAGCGTTCCCTCAATACCTTCAAGACTGCCCTTGACTCCGCAAAACAAGCCTACTTCTCCTCCCTAATTACCGCCCTGTCTCACAACCCCAAACAACTCTTCAAAACCTTCAACTCCCTACTTCGCCCCCCTGCACCTCCTCCCTCACCTCTCATCTCCGCTGACGACTTCGCCACCTTCTTCAAAGACAAAATTGACAAACTCTGACAAAGCTTTGACCCACACTCCCCTCGCCCCATCCCACCTCCAGCCCATCCCCCCCCACCCAAATGCAGTTTCACCCCCATGACTGAGGACCACCTCTCCTCCCTTCTATCACGATCGCACCTCACCACCTGCGCCCTTGACCCCTCCCCTCCCACCTCATCCCTAACCTTACAACAGTCCTCATCCCTGCCCTGACACACCTCTTCAACATATCACTCAAATCCGGCACATTCCCCTCACTTTTCAAGCACGCCCATCCTAAAAAAAACATCCCTCGACCCTACAACAGTCTCCAACTATCGCCCCATATCTCTTCTCCCGTTTGCCTCAAAACTTCTTGAACAGCACGTCCACTCCGAACTGTCCTCCCACCTCTCTACCTATGCTCTCTTTGATCACCTTCAATCCGGCTTCCGACCGCACCACTCCACCGAAACAGCCCTAACCAAAGTCACTAATGACCTTCTGATCGCCAAGAGCAAACGACACTACTCCGTCCTCATCCTTCTCGACCTCTCTGCCGCCTTTGATACTGTTGACCACTCCCTCTTACTCCAAATCCTTGAATCTCTTGGAATTACTGACCTTGCCCTCTCCTGGATCTCCTCCTACCTGACGGGCAGGACCTTCAGCGTCACCCACTCCCACACCACCTCCTCGCCCCACCCCCTTTCCGTAGGTGTCCCCCAAGGCTCGGTCCTGGGACCACTACTCTTCTCTATTTACACCCTCGGCCTAGGCAACCTCATCGAGTCACATGGCCTCCAATACCACCTCTACGCCGACGACACTCAGCTCTACCTGTCTGGCCCCGACATCTCCTCTCTTCTATCCAAAATTCCTCACTGTCTATCCGCCATTGCATCCTTCTTTTCCACCCGCTTCCTCAAACTCAACATGGACAAGACAGAATTCATCGTCTTTCCCCCTCACAACCCTCCCCCCCTTCCTGACCTATCCATCACCGTCAACGACTGCACCCTCTCACCCGTCCCCCATGCCAAATGTCTCGGGGTAACCCTCGACTCCTCCCTCTCCTTCAAGCCCCATATCCAAGCCCTCGCCACCCGCCTGCCGACTCCAACTAAAAAACATTGCCCGCATCCGCTCCTTCCTTGACCACAACACAGCTAAGACACTTGTCCATCGCTCATTATCTCCCGCCTGGACTACTGCAACCTCCTATTCACCGGCCTCCCTGCCTCCTGCCTTGCACCCCTCCACAACATCCTCAACTCTGCTGCCCGGCTCATCAACCTATCTTACCGCTACTCCCCCGCCTCCCCTCTCCGCCAAGCCCTCCACTGGCTCCCCATCCCCCAGCGATCTCGCTTCAAAACCCTAACCTTGACATACAAGGCCATACACAACCTGTCCCCTCCCTACATCTTCAACCTGGTCTCCCGCTACCTCCCTTCGCGCAATCTGCGCTCCTCCCAAGAACTCCTCCTCTCAACCCCCCGCATCTCCACCTCCCACAACCGCACACAAGACTTCTCTCGTGCTTCTGCCAGACTCTGGAACTCCCTCCCCCATCACATCAGACACTCCCCGACCCTGGGAACCTTCAAGAAAAACCTGAAGACCCACCTCTTCCTACAAGCCTATAACACACACTGAGACCCACTGCACCATCTCACCTCCCCCTCCTACTGTCTCCCTCCCCACCCCCTTTAGACTGTGATCCCCGACCCTGCTGTACCCGTATGACTAATTGTGATATGTCATCGTTTGTGGTCTTCCTCGACCACCTGTTTCTGTCTACCCTCCAAATTGTAAAGCGCCATGTATCCTAATGGCGCTATATAAATACCTATTAATAATAATAATAATAATAATAATAATAATAATAATAATAGCCGCAATAGGCATTAAAGGGCGAGACTATCAGGCCCTGGTAGAACCCGTGTACTCAGACAGCAGACCCACCATACTCACAGCTAGAGAAGTGGTTAACGTACACAGGGGAAGGGTGCCATTACACCTATTAAACTGCGGAGAAGATGAGGTCACATTACCAAAGTATGCTACCATGGCTAAGTTGTACACGGTTGATAACAACAACATCACAGCCGTCGAGCCCTTGAACCCGTCAAGTCAGGCGGATGACAATGGTTCAGGAGAGAAGCTGGAGGATTGGTGCCAAAAGCTGCATGTAGGTACCGGTTCTACACCTCCCCGTCACAAGCATGGAGTATACCGGGTAGTGAAAGAATATGAGCAAATATTCAGCAAACACCCGTTAGACTTTGGGCAAATTAAAGGGGTAGAGCACACTATACCCACAGGTAACCATCAGCCTATAAAGGAGAGGTACAGACCATTAGCAAACCACCAAAGACATGCTCAGAGAAATGAAATCTGCAGGGGTAATAAGAGACAGTTGTAGCCCCTGGGCAGCACCTCTAGTGTTAGTTAAAAAGAAGTATGGGACCATGAGAATGTGCGTAGACTACCGGCAGATTAATCGCATCACACATAAGGACGCATACCCATTACCTAGGATCGAGGAGTCATTAGCTGCATTAAAATCTGCTAACTACTTTTCCACCCTTGATCTGACTAGTGGGTACTGGCAGGTTCCTGTGGCCGAGGCCGACAAGGAGAAGACAGCGTTTACTACGCCGATGGGCTTCTGTGAGTTCAATTGTATGCCGTTCGGACTCTGCAACGCACCCGGGACCTTCCAACGTCTGATGGAGAGCTGTCTAGGACACAAGAACTTTGAAACTGTCCTCCTGTACCTAGATGACGTCATAGTCTACTCCAAGACGTATGAGCAACATCTACAAGACCTGGCAGAAGTGTTCGAAGCTTTGTCCAAATATGGCATGAAGATCAAGCCATCCAAGTGCCACCTTCTCAAACCAAAGATACAGTACCTGGGACACGTCGTGAGTTCAGAGGGAGTAGCACCGGATCCTGATAAAGTCACAGTGATAAGGGATTGGCCAAGACCTACGAACGTGAAAGAAGTGAGGCAATTCCTGGGCCTGGTAGGCTATTATAGAAGATTTATCAGAGGATTCACGAAGCTAGCAGCTCCCTTGCAAGACATCCTGGTAGGACAATCAAAAAAGTCTTCACCCCGTAATCCTCTTGTCCAGTGGAGTGAGGAGAGAGAAGATTCCTTCAACAAGCTGAACAGTGCACTGACGGGAGAAGAGATCCTGGCATACCCTGATTACCATCAGCCGTTCATTCTATACACGGATGCCAGCAACGTGGGACTGGGAGCAGTGTTGTCACAGAAGCAAGGAGGCAAAGCGAGAGTTATTGCCTTTGCAAGTAGAAAGCTCCAGCCTACAGAAAGAAATCCCGAAAACTACAGCTCCTTCAAGTTAGAGCTACTGGCAGTAGTTTGGGCTGTAACGGAACGTTTTAAGCATTACTTGGCAGGTGCAGAATTCACCATCTACACGGATAACAACCCGTTGACTCACCTGGATACAGCAAAATTAGGAGCCTTGGAGCAGCGATGGATAGCCCGGCTATCTAATTACAACTTTGTGATCAAATACAGGGCAGGCCGCAAGAACAGGAACGCAGATGCTTTATCACGGATGCTGCACCTGAGAGACGTGGAACAGGAACCGGAAGAGTTGGAAGAGATTGAACTACCGGCCTTTCATCGTTCCAAGGAAGAAAAGTATCAACCCGGCATCTATCAAAGAGAGCAAAAAGTAAATCTTAACCCATTAAGACACTATGGATGGGTTGAAACTCAAGATACTGATCCAGCTGTGAAGCTAGTGAAAAAACTGCTTACGCAACAAGGTGCATACCCTGATCAGAATGCCCCGGCTGAGACTATACAGCTATGGAAGGAAAGAGGCAAGTTGTTCCTGTATCAAGGGAAGCTCTGCAGAAGGTTCACCAATCCCAAGACATATGAACTGGTCTGGCAGATAATCGTGCCCAAGCAAGACATACAAATGGTCTTAGAAGCGTACCATGACGGTGCAGGTCATTTCGGATGGAAGAAGTTAGAGGCGATCCTGAGAGAAAGATTTTATTGGGTTGGCATGAGAAGGTCAATTGAACTATGGTGTAGAGCATGTGCCGCATGCAACCTCAGAAGGAAAGATCCACAGAAAGCTCCACTTCAGCCCATAGTAACCAAGCAGCCACTTGAGCTAGTCACGTTAGACCACGTCAAGTTGTCACCAAGCCGGTCAGGCTTGTCTATGCCTTAACCATCGTGGACCATTATTCACGCTTCTTAGTGGTAGTACCAGTCAAAGATCTGACAGCAAAGACGGCAGCAAAAGCATTCCAGACGCATTTCTGTAGACCGCATGGTTACCCAGAACAAGTCCTTGCAGACCAAGGTCCAGCTTTTGAATCAGAATTATTCAAGGAGTTCTGCAATATGTACGGTTGTAAGAAGATCCACTCAACAACGTACCATCCTCAAACAAATGGTTTATGCGAGAAAATGAATCATATTGTAATTGCACTGTTGAAGACCTTACCGGAATCAGAAAGAAACCAGTGGCCAGATAAATTACCCGATTTGGTAGACTTATACAACCATGTTCCCATGAGTTCTACAAACTGTACTCCAGCATACCTTATGCGTGCAAGACCCGGTAAGCTACCAATTGATCTAGAAATGGGAATTGTAAAACCAGATACGGAAGTAGAAGAAACAGATTGGGGTACCAAACATCAGAAACAATATCAACAAGTACAAGAATGTGTAGAAAGAAACCTACAGCAAGCTAGAGCAAGACAAGAGAAGACTTTTAACAAACATGCTCAAGCAATGCCATTACAGGAAGGTGATCAAGTGCTCAAGAGAAAGAGACGCACTAACAAACTGGATAATCAGTGGGAAACCGTCCCATACACAGTCTTACCATCTAACCTAGGCAATGTCAAAACCTGTTTGATAAGCAAAGATGAAGGAAGAACGTCAGCAGTCGTATCTCGAGATCAGCTAAAATTGTGTCCTGAAAGCCTGAAGACACCTGAAGTAACAGAATCCGTACAGGTCCAACCTACTAAAGAGAAAGAAAAAGAAGAAGAAGTACGGTACTAGGAGATTTTCCCAAAACATGGCCAAATTACCATGGAGCCGTTGTCGTACCAATGATTGCATTCCCTTCAATGGTGGAACCAACACCAGAACCTGTGTTACCAGAACCTGCATTACCAGATCCCATGTTACCAGAACCCGTGTTACCTGAAGAAGAACCAAGACTTGAAGAACTGGAAGTAGAATCTGAAGAGGAAGACCCAATTCCTGGTCCTAGTGAACTTGCCAGTCCTGCAGTTAGATACCCATCTGCCATAATACCAAACACCCCAAGTAGGTACACGTCCACTCACACTATCAGGCTAAGTCCACCAACATTGCGCAGATCAGAGCGTAGTACACAAGGTCAGTTACCAGTTAGGTACAGAGAGTAAAATGCAGAATTAAATGTGTAAAGTGTAAATATGTTTGTTTGAATATAAATTGAACTCAGTAGACTGTGGGTCCAAGAGGGTGGAGGAACTGGATTGACCCCCATGTATATTAAGTTAGGGAAAGAAAGTTCCTGGGGGTGGTATAGTGAATCCAGGCCTCCTAAGCAGAAACGCCCGTGGACAAATGTACATAGTTATTGCAACGTTAAAAAAGCCCAGTACCTACAGAGACTATCCTGTATGAACTTTGAACTTTTCTTATTCATTTATGGATCATATATACCATGGACTGGTTGTGGTAAGAACTCTTTTGTATATATTGATCAGCCCGGAGGCAATAAACTAAACCCCCGGAAAGACTGCTTTTTGAACTTTTTGGACTCTTTTTCAAATGTTAGTGATTTTTGTACTTTTTACTTTTAAGTCTATGTAAATATTAATTGTGTTTAATTGTTGTTTACTTGTTTTTCCACAGTCCCGGAGTACTGTATTTAACTAAGGGGGAATGTGGCACCCCGTTGTTTAACGTGCCACAGTAACATCACACGGGTTCCCTCCCCACAACCCACTGACTTACACTAGCACCTCTAGGCCAGGAGGGGGAGCACCACCTGCTCTCTTAAATACTCCAGGTCCACAGGAAGTAGCTCAGTGCAGCACGGAGCAGTGGTGTGAAGAGCACAGTTTAGCGCAGAGTTCAGTTCCTGGAGAACTGAGAGAGACTGCAGTATCAGAGAGGCTGTGCTAAGCTTCTCTGCAGTCTGCTCATAGATTCCAGGCCTAGTGAGTGTCTGAGGAAAGGAGCACTGAAAGACAGAGGTACACGTCTGGGAGCTTGAGTGCCACCTTCATTCGCCCCAGAGAAGCGCACAGAACGGACACCGGATCCGGTACTGTGACTGACACATGCAGCACAGTGAATCCAGGAGTAGTGGAGGCTCCAGACACCCACAGTACCAGAGCAAAGCAACACGGCGGGGTCAGCACAGCACAGAGGACTCAAGTTGCCTAGCCAAGAGGTACCAGCAGCAGAACAGACAGAGAGTGAGACAGTCCCAGCAGCTCAGCTAGACGCAGCAGCCAGGACACACACACAGCGCAGCACGAGGAAGCTGATGACCCGGACAGGGTGGGAGGAAAACCCAGCCCCGTACAGACTCCGTGGACAATCTGCAACAACATCGCAGTAAAGCTTTGGAAACTATAAAACGTGAGTGTGTGTTCCTTAACCCCGTCTCCACTATTCACCTCCATCATAGACTTTACCAACACTGCCGCGGGGAACCCAGTTCTGCCCACTGGAACTATTCCATCTCAGCTGCTACTACATCATCCCTGGAGGTTCTGCAGCAGCAGCGGCCCCATTAGTGGCTGCACACAGTGGGTGGCTTCACGATAGACTATTCTCCCCTGTAAATACACCCTTTTATTTGCCAGGGCCCGGGATGCGGTCCGGACCAGGACCACCCGTGACATCCCCCGCAGCAACGCGGTCCGGTACCAAGTACCCTTGTCCCAGTGGGCTCGACATTTCCCTCTGCCAATCTCCGGTTTCACGCTTTTTCTAGAACCAGGAAAGTGTCGTCGAGATTCCTAGGTGTTCCTTGCTCTCTCATGGTGTTTCCTTCACTGGTGGTACACGGGGGAGGTGATCTCACCGTCTGCGGGTGAGGTCCTGCCACCGTCTGTGTATGCTGGGGCGAGGTCACGTCACCATCTGTGTCTGCCAGGGGGGAGGTCACGTCACTGTCTGTCTCTGCTAGGGGAAATCATGTCACTGTCTGTGTCTGCAGGGGAGGTCCCACCACCGTCTGTGTCTGCGGGGGGAAGTCACATCACATGTGTGTCTGCTGCGGGAAGTCTCGTCTGTGTCTGCAGGGCAGGTCACATCACTGTGTCTGCGGGGGAAAGTCACGTCACTGTCGTGTCTGCGGGGGGAGGTCTTGTCACTGTCGGCGTCTGTCATGTTGTGTTACAGAGGGAGGTCTCGTCACCATGCCTGTGGGGGAGGTCTCGTCACCATCTGTGTCTGCGGGGGAGGTCACATCACTGTCTGTGTTGTGGGGGTAGGTCTCTCACTGTCTGTGGGGGGAGGTTGCGTCACATCTGTGTCTGGGGGGGAGTCACTCACTGTTGTCTGCGGGAATCAGTCACTATCTGTGTCTGCGGGGGAGGTCCATCACGTCTGTGTCTGGGGGGAGTCACATCACTGTGTGTCTGCTGGGGGAAGTCACTCACTGTGTCTGCGGGGAGGTCACTCACTGTGTCTGCGGGGGAGTCACGTCACTGTCTGTGTCTGCGGGGGAGGTCTTGTCACTGTCGGTGTCTGCGGGGGAGGTCTGTCATGTCTGTGTTTACAGAGGGAGGTCTCGTCACCATGCCTGTGGGGGAGGTCTCGTCACCATCTGTGTCTGCGGGGAGGTTACATCACTGTCTGGTATGTGGGGGAGGTCTGTCACTGTCTGTGGGGGGAGGTTCGTCACTGTCTGTGTTTACGGGGGGAAGTCTCACTCACGTCATGGTCCTGTGGGGGGAGGTCTCGTACCATCTGTGTCTGCGGGGGAGGTCACGTCAGTGTCTGTGGGGGGGTCACGTCATGTCTGTAGTATGGGGGGAGGTCTCCGTCACGTGCTGTGGGGGGAGGTCACGTCACTCTGTGTCTGGGGGGAGGTACGTCACTGTCTGTGGGGGAGGTCACGTCACTGTGTCGGGGGGAGGTCACGTCACTGTCATGTCTGGGGGAGGTCACGTCACTTGCTGTCTTGTCAGTGTGTGGGGGAGGTCACGTCACTGTCTGTGTCTGTGGGGGAGGTCACGTCACTGTCTGTGTCTGGGGGGAGGTCACGTCACTGTCTGTGTCTGCGGGGGAGGTCACGTCACTGTCTGTGTCTGGGGGGGAGGTCAGTCACTGTCTGTGTCGTGTGGGGAGGTCACGTCACTGTCTGTGTCTGTGGGGGGAGGTCACGTCACTGTCTGTCTGGGGGAGGTCACGTCACTGTCTGTGTCTGTGGGGGAGGTCACGTCACTGTCTGTGTCTGTGGGGGGGGAGGTCACGTCACTGTCTGTGTGGGGGGAGGTCACGTCACTGTCTGTGTCTGGGGGAGGTCACGTCACGTCTGTGTCTGTGGGGAGGTCACGTCACTGTGTCTGGGGAGGTCACGTCACTGTCTGCGGGGGAGGTCACGTCACTGTCTGTGCTGTGGGGGAGGTCACGTCACTGTCTGTGGGGGGAGGTCACGTCACTGTCTGTGTCTGTGTGGGGGAGGTCACGTCACTGTCTGTGTCTGTGGGGGGGAGGTCACGTCACTGTCTGTGTCTGCGGGGGAGGTCACGTCACTGTCTGTGTCTGGGGGGAGTCACGTCTGTCTGGGGGGTATGGTTCAGGTCACGTCTGTGTCTGCTGGGGGAGGTCACGTCACTGTCTGCTGGGGAGGTCACTCACTGTCTGGTCTGTGGGGGGGTCACTCACTGTCTGTGTCTGGGGGGGTCAGTCACGTCTGTGTCGTGGGGGGAGGTCACGTCACTGTCTTGGGGGAGGTCACGTCACTGTCTGCTGGGGGGAGGTCACGTCACTGTCTGTGTGGGGGGAGGTCACGTCACTGTCTGTGGGGGGAGGGTCACTGTCTGCGGGGGAGGTCACGTCACTGTGTCGCGGGGGTGGGACGTCACGGCGTCTGCGGGGGGGGCGCGTGGGGGGGGAGGTCACGTCACTCTGTTGTGGGGGGAGGTCACGCCTGTCTTGCTGGGGGGTCGGTGTCTGTCGTGGTGCTCGGGGGGGTCACGTTCACGTCTGGTGTCGCGGTGGGGAGGTCACGTACTGTCTGTGGGGGGAGTCACTCGTCGCGGGGTCATCCTTCTGTCGGGGGAGGTCACGTCACTGTCTGGTCTGCGGGGGTAGTCACTGTTCGCGTCTGTGTCTGCGGGGGAGGTCACGTCACTGTCGTGTCTGGGGGGGAGGTCACGTACTGTCTGTGTTGCGGGGGAGTCACGTCTCGCGGGGGGGGGGTCACGTCACTCTGTCTGCGGTGTCCTGTCGGGGGGGGGGTCACGTCACGTCTTGTCTCTGTTGTGCGGGGGAGTCCGTCACTGTCTGTGGGGAGGTCACTGTCTGTCTCGGGGGGGAGGTCGTCATGTCTGGTGTCCTGCGGTGCGGTCCGCGGCGTGTCTCGCGGGGGGGGAGTCCGTCACTGTCTGTGTCTGCGGGGGGGTGTCACGTCGGGGCTGTCTGTGTCGGGGGAGGTCACGTCACTGTCTTGGGGGGGGGGTGGTCAGGGAGTCACGTACTGTCTGTTGGGGGAGTCACGTCACTGTCTTGGTCTGCGGGGGAGGTCACGTCACGTCTTGTCTGCGGGGGAGGAGTCATCGTTCGCGGGGGTACTTGTCGTGTCTGCGGGGTCCGTCATGCGTGTGGGGGAGGTCTCTTTGGGGAGTCGTCTGTCGCGGGGAGGTCACGTCACTGTCTGTGTCTGCGGGGGAGGTCCGTCCTGTTCTGGAGTGTCTCGTGTCGGGGGAGGTCACTCACTGTCTGGGGGGGGAGTCACGTCACTGTCGTGTCTGCGGGGGAGGTCACGTCACTGTCTGTTCTGCGGGGGAGGTACGTCACGTCTGTGTCTGCGGGGGGGTCGTCACGTCTGTGTCTCGGGGGGAGGTCAGTCACTGTCTGTCGGGGAGTCACGTCACTGTTGTGTCTGCGGGGGGGGAGGTCACGTCCTGTCTGTGCTGCGGGGGAGGTCACGTCACTGTCTGTGTCTGCGGGGGAGGTCACGTCCTGTGTCTGGGGAGGTCTACTTTGTGTGGGGGGGTCACAGTCTGTGGGAGTCACCACTTTGGGGAGTCACTAGTCTGTGGGGAGTCCGTCCTTGTGTCGCGGGAGTCAGTACCTGTGTCTGGGGGTCACGTCAGTGTTGGGAGTCAGTCGTTGTGGGGGTCACTCTGTTTTATTGTTGGGGAGACGTCACTTTGGGAGTCAGTCAGTCTTGGGGGAGGTCGTCATGTGTGCTGGGGAGTCTCTGTGTTGCGGAGTCAGTCTTGTTGCGGGGTCGTCATTTGTGTCTGGGGGGAGTCACTCACGTCGTTTGCGGGAGTCGCACTGTGTCTGCGGGGGTCACGTCACTTGTTGGGGAGTCATCACGTCGTGGGGAGTCCGCCTGTTGCGGGAGGTCACTCTCTGTGTCTCGGGAGGTCAGCACGTCTGTGGGGAGTCCGTCATGTCTGTGTGGGGAGTCTCTGCTTTGGGGGAGTCTACTGCTTTGGGGAGGTCGCAGTCGTGTGGGGGATCATATGTGTGGGAGTCTCTGCTGTCTGGGGGTCGTGTGGGGGAGGTCACTCCTGCTTGTTGGGGAGTAGCACTTGGGGGGAGTAGTCCTGTCTTTTGCGGGAGGCACGTCTGTCGTTGGGGGTCGTGGGGGAGGTCCGTCTGTTGGGGAGTCGTCAGTCTGGTCTGTCTCTGTCTGGGGGCATCTGCTGGGGGGGGTAGTCAGTTTGGGGAGGGGGGGTGGGGGGAGGGGGGGGGCGGGGGGTGGGGGGGGGTGGGGGGGGGGGGGGGGGGGGGGGTCGGGGGAGGTCACGTCACTGTCTGTGTCTGCGGGGAGGTCACGTCACTGTCTGTGTCTGCGGGGGAGTCACGTCACTGTCTGTGTCTGCGGGGGAGGTCACGTCACTGTCTGTGTCTGCGGGGGAGGTCACGTCACTGTCTGTGTCTGCGGGGGAGGTCACGTCACTGTCTGTGTCTGCGGGGGAGGTCACGTCACTGTCTGTGTCTGCGGGGGAGGTCACGTCACTGTCTGTGTCTGCGGGGGAGGTCACAGTCACTGTCTGTGTCTGCGGGGAGGTCACGTCACTGTCTGTGTCTGCGGGGGAGGTCACGTCACTGTCTGTGTCTGCGGGGGAGGTCACGTCACTGTCTGTGTCTGCGGGGGTAGTATCGGTTCATCACGTCACTGTCTGTGTCTGCGGGGGAGGTCACGTCACTGTCTGTGTCTGCGGGGGAGGTCACGTCACTGTCTGTGTCTGCGGGGGAGGTCACGTCACTGTCTGTGTCTGCGGGGGAGGTCACGTCACTGTCTGTGTCTGCGGGGGAGGTCACGTCACTGTCTGTGTCTGCGGGGAGGTCACGTCACTGTCTGTGTCTGCGGGGGAGGTCACGTCACTGTCTGTGGCGGGGAGGTCACGTCACTGTCTGTGTCTGCGGGGGAGGTCACGTCCACTGTCTGTGTCTGCGGGGAGGTCACGTCACTGTCTGTGTCTGCGGGGAGGTCACGTCACTGTTCTGGGTCACGTCACTGTCTCTGCGGGGAGGTCACGTCACTGTGTCTGTGTCCATGTCGTTGGGGGAGGTCACGTCACTGTCTGTGTCTGCGGGGGAGTCACTCACTGTTGTGTCTGCTGGGAGGTCACGTCACTGTCTGTGTTGGGGGGAGGTCACGTCACTGTCTGTGTCTGTGGGGAAGGTCATGTCTGGTCTGTGGGGAGTCACGCACGTCAGGGGGCAGGTCAGCCTGTCATGTTAATCATTGTCCTTTTAGAAGGGGGGCTCAGTGTCATTCTTCATGTGATGTGTGCTTTTCACTGTAGTCTTTATTGCAGTTCCTTCTGGGCCCAGTAGACTGAGTAGTCATGTCAATAGTTCTGATTGTTATTGCTGAGAGAAGAGAGGACCTGTGATGACGTACAGCATGTGACAGAGAGCTAGAGCTCAGAGGCCGAAGGTAAAAAGACCTGTGGAGGTCACATCATGTTGATCACGTCTAACAGGGTGGAGCTCAGCGTCATTGGATTAGTTCTACATGTGTGTAGGAGGAGGAGCTTAATCGTAGTTACGTTATAGTGAAGGACCTGTGGCTGGCACGTGCATAAGGGGCGGAGCTACGTCAGAGGCTATAAATAGAACCGGATTCCCGCGCTGCGACAGACAGAGGGCGGCAGCGTCCTGTGAGGATGTGACAGAGCGAGACACAGCTAGAGACTATGAGGAGATAATGGCGGAGCCGTGCTGGGGGGCCACACAGTGTATGGAGCCGCACACAGGGGCCACACAGTGTATGGAGCCGCACACACGGGCCACACAGTGTATGGAGCTGCTCATAGGGGCCACACAGTGTCTGCAGACCGCACACAGGGCCACACAGTGTATGGAGCCGTACACACGCCACCAACCGTGTATGGACTGCAGGGCCACACATTATGGCCGAACAACGGGCGGAGGAAAAGGGAGAAGTGAGGAGCTGAAAAACATTCGAAGACGCGGGCACTATGAGGGCCTAACCCCATCTCAGTGAGGTGAAAGTGCGGAAACTTATTTCCAAAAGAAGGGGAGAAGTCAAAACCATAAAATGACGAAGCAGGGTAGTCCCATTCAGGAGCAGGAGAAGTCACAGAAGTAATAACAGGAGCAGGAGAAGTCACAGAGATAATTACAGGAGCAGAGAGAAGTCACACAGATAATATACAGGAGCAGAGGAGAAGTCACACAGATAATATACAAGAGCAGGGAGAAGTCACACAGATAATATACAGGAGCAGAGAGAAGTCACACAGATAATATACAGAGCAGTAAGAAGTCACACAGATAATATACAGAGCAGGAGAAGTCACACAGGATAATATACAGGAGCAGGGAGAAGTCACACAGATAATATACAGGAGCAGAGAGAAGTCACACAGATAATATACAAGAGCAGAGAGAAGTCACACAGAGATAATATACAAGAGCAGAGAGAAGTCACACAGAGATAATATACAAGAGCAGGGAGAAGTCACACAGATAATATACAAGAGCAGGAGAAGTCACACAGATAATATACAGAGCAGAGAGAAGTCACACGAGATAATATACAGGAGCAGGAGAAGTCACAAGATAATATACAGGAGCAGGAGAAGTCACACAGATAATATACAAGAGCAGAGAGAAGTCACACAGATAATATACAGAGCAGAGAGAAGTCACAGAGATAATATACAAGAGCAGGGAGAAGTCACACAGATAATATACAGGAGCATAGGGGAAATCTACACTGATGTATGCATGCAGACACAAAACTGTCAGCAGGAGTGAAGTCCGCAGCGGATAATATACCAAGGAGCAGGAGAAGGGGCACACGAATATCAGGAGCAGGAGATATCCACCGGCCGTAATACTGTGCGGGAGAACAGGGTGAGAATTTTGTTTACACAGAGATACATATTCAAGACAGCACAAGGTTCCACGGAATTAATATTACAGGGGCGGAGAGAGGACACAGAGATAGTGATTACTAGGGAGCAGGAATCACCAGGAGATTCAATATACAGGATGCGGGTAGAGAGTCACACAGAGCCAATATTCTAGGAGCAGAGATGTAAGTCCAAGACAAAATAATACAAGTGGACAGGAGGGATGTCACACAGAGAAATATACAAGAGCAAGCAGGACATGCGTTCACAGTTAAATAATACATAGAGCGATGGAGGAAGCACACAGATCAATATACAAAGGAGGGAGGAGAAGTCACACAGAGATAATATACAAGAGCAGGGAGAAGTCACACAGAGATAATATACAGGAGCAGGGAGAAGTGACACAGAGATAATATACAAGAGCAGAGAGAAGTCACACAGATAATATACAAGAGCAGGGAGAAGTCACACAGATAATATACAAGGAGCAGGGAGAAGTCACACAGAGATAATATACAAGAGCAGAGAGAAGTCACACAGAGATAATATACAGAGCAGGGAGAAGTCAACAAGATAATATACAAGAGCAGAGAGAAGTCACACAGAGATAATATACAAGAGCAGAGAGAAGTCACACAGGATAATATACAGAGCAGGAGAAGTCACACAGAATAATATACAAGAGCAGAGAGAAGTCACACAGATAATATACAAGAGCAGAGAGAAGTCACACAGATAATATACAGAGCAGGGAGAAGTCACACAGATATACAGGAGCAGGAGAAGTCAACAGAGTAATAACAAGGCAGGGAGAAGTCACAGATAAATACAGGCAGAGAAAGTACAAGATATATACAGGCAGGGAGAATCACATAGATATATCAGGAGCAGGAGAAGTCATACAGAAAATATACAAGAGCAGGAGAAGTCACAAAGATGAATATACAAGAGCTGGAAAAAAGTAAAAACAAATAATATACAGAGCAGGAGAAGTCACAGAGATAATATACGGAGAAATGTAACAGAGAACTATACAAGAGCAGAGAGAAGTCACAAGAATATCAGAGCAGAGAAGTCACGAGAAATATTCAAGAGCAGAGAGAAGTTCCGTTACAGAGCAAAGTAACAGAGCGAGAGAGAATAACAGAGAATATAAGAGCGGGAAGAGTACACAACCAGGAGGGAAATGCATAGAAAACAGGGGAAATTTAAAGTTATAAAGACAAATAGAGGAAAAAATCAGGAGAAAATTCAAAAAATAAGGAAAAAATTACAAAAGAAAAAAACTTGGCAAATAAAAATCAAATTTAAATCAGAAGAAAAAATGTGGAGATTATCAGGAAAAGCTAGGATAAGTAAATTGGGAAGTTATAAATAGAAAAAATACAATGGGAAGGTGAAAAGTGTGAATTCAAAAAATCAGGGTTAAGTGATAAGATAAAAAAATTGAGGAAATACAATGAGGAAAAGTTACAAAATCAAAATTCAAAATGGGAGAATTATAAAAAAAATGGGAATTGCAAAAGTGGAAAATTGAGTCGGAAAATAATCGTAGTAGTCTTACACTTGCGTTTGGAGCGCAGCGCACCGAACGCGCACATGCATTCCTATGTTTAACATAGGAATGCATGTGCCTATGTATGGCTGGGTCTGGCCGCATTTGCGTACGGATGCGCATAATTAACTCCAAACGCATAATTTTTTGTGCGGGTGCTTGTTTTATATGCAAGCACACAAAAAAATGCGTGGATCCGCAGTGTCCTCCGCTGGAGAACGCTGTGGATCACATTGAAATCTCTCCTGGTGGCCGCCGGTGTCAGCGGGGAGATGCAGCTGATCTGACAGCTGTTTAAATCTCCTGCGCCAACACCGAATAGGTGAGGTCGGCGCGGAAGATTTGAAGCAGCGATCAGCTGTTTCTTATCTCCTACACCAGTGATGGTCAACCTTTTGAGCTCGGTGTGTCAAAATTCACCAAAAAAACAAGTATAACTCGCGTGGTGTGTCACTTTGATAAAAAAAACATACTTTTGTAATATTTGTAGCTGCAATAACAAAAAGGTATCCGGATATGGCCCCCATTCTGGTATATTGCCCCTTATCCAGGATATAGCCCCCACATTGGGATATAGCACCCCCCATCCTGGTACATTACTCCCCCCCCTTCTGGATATGGCCCTATTTTCTTGTATATAGCCTCTGATCCTGAATATAGCCCCCACACTGGAATATAGCACCCTCCCATCCTGGTACATTACCCCCCATCCTGGATATGGCCCCCACAGATATATAGCCCCTTATCCTGGATATAGCCCCCACATTGGGATAGAGCAGCCCCCCCCCCCTCCATCCTGGTACATTACCCCCCATCCTGGATATGGCCCCCATTCTGTTATATAGTCCCTTATGCTGGATATAGCCCCCATCCTGGTACATTACAATCCATCCTGGATATGGCCCCCACCCTGGTATATAGCCCCTATGCTGGGATATAGCACCCCCTATCCTGGTATATAGCCCCTTTCCCTGGATATAGCCCCCCATATTGAGACATAGCACCCCCCCATCCTGGTACATTACCCCCATCCTGGATATGGCCCTTATCCTGGTGCACACACAAAAATAATAAACAATATAACTCACCTATCCCTCGTTCCTCTTCATGCTGAAAGGGTCAGCAGCCTGACGCTGATAACATAATCAGCTCTGCTACATTACCATGCCGCCATTGTCTCACCTTCAAATGCTGTGCTGAAACTGTGATTGCATGCAGTCAGTGTCAATCACAGCACCAGCATCCGGAGACAGGACATGGGCAGCACAGAATGAAGATGGCAATCAAAGTGTCATCATCCCGCCTCCGTATGCTGATGCTGTGATTGACACTAACTGTATGCAATCACAGTGTCAGCATCTGAAGGCGGAACAAGGCGGCACAGTAATGCAGCAGAGTGAATTATGTTATCGGCGGCGGGCAGAGGGGGAAACTGAGCCATGACGTGTGTCAGCAGAAACGCCTCGACGTGTCACTGCTGACACGCGTGTCATAGGTTAGCCATCACTGTCCTACACTGATATCACCTATTCGGTGTCGGCGCGGGAGATTTAAACAGCTGTCAGATCAGCTGTATCTCCCCGCTGACATCGGCGGGAGATCAGCTGTGCCGGGAGGAGGAGATCTCTGCCACTGATCTCCTCCCAGCCGTCCCCAGAGACAGCTGATTGGCTGCCTGGACTCCATACTAATGTGAACGCATGCAGAGATTCTCCGCTGTGTTCACATAAATTTGTGCTGCGTTGCCCTCCGCATGCAGACACAGACGCAAGTGTGAAGGCAGCCTAATTTCATTAAAATCAAGAGAAAAGACAAAATGAAGAAAAAAAAAAACAGTAAAATCGGGAAGAAACATCAAGATTGTGAATAATGTGGTAACACGCTCTGGGATCGCCTTTACTGGGACCGAAGGTCCCGTAGCTTTTGGGAGTCACTCAGTCCAACATCAGAGATTCAGATGCAAACGGCACTGGGTCCGATTTATTCAGGTGATAGCAACACAGAAAGCAAATAAAACAGCAACAAAATAAATCCTTGCCTGTCCGGCTCTAACTAAACAGGACGAAATCCTAGCTACAGACTGGAGGGCTTCTCCCTTCCAGTCAAACCCATATAAACATTGAGCACATGTCTTCACTCACGTGCGTCCTCATCCACAGACAGGCCTTCTGTGTTCCAGGCTGAGTCCCCTGCCCAGCATGGCATGTCCTGCTTCCCTCTGCAGGATATAGGGAGAGACACACCATGTGTCCTCCACCTTTGCAGGCTTGTGCAAAACTGGCCTTCTCACACAGGTGCAATCCAGTGTGCTTTGTAAATTACTCCTTCACACAGAACTCAGCTTTCAGCAGCAGCAGTTAACCCCATGTGTGCTGCTACCATGCCAACCTGCACTTAACCTGTGCATGCTGCAGGGTTTAGTAATCCCACATTACCGTCGGTCACGTGAGTCATGCCAGCCACGTGCCATAGCGCCGGCATGCCTCACAATAATTAAAAAAAAATCAGAAAATGCACAAAACAGGACAAAATACAAAATGGGGAAAAATGTATGAAATTGAGGACGAAAAATCACAAAATGAGGAGTAATTTTCTATACATCATGAGAAAATTCTCAAACCAGGACAAAATACATTAAAAATATTCTAAAAATCTGGAAAAATCTAAATCTGTGATCATTTCATTATAATCAAGAAAAAATGTATACAAATCACAAATAATTGGAAACAATTATTTTTCTGATAATTCCATGATTTCCTCGTCTTTCTATCTTTTTGCTCTCAAGGTGCCACAAGTTCATAATCAGATGAAAACGTTCCTCAATACTTTGTGGGAATCAAATACCCCAAAATCGCTTCTATTAATATTCACTTTGCTCAAAAATAGATCATTACAGTTTGTAGGTTTTTCCACAATTGTGCCACAAAAAAACTAAAATAATTTGCACATGACACCGGGTTTTGTACATTTGTGTCAGAGAAAAATCGACAAAGTTAATTGTGAAAACACCTGTCGGCTGTGTGACCGTCACAGACCCGGTCACTGAGGGGTGAAGTCAGAGACTTTGTACCCAACAATCTGGAGGAAAGTTTCCCCTCTCCCGGTCTTTCCTGCTCTGTCCTCACGGATGGGTTATTGTGTTATCAAAATAATGAATGTTACAGACACATTCAGATTTACCGGAGTAACAAAGCAAATATCTGCAGAAACCAGAGGTGGAGCGAGCGGAGGAAACATGAGACAATGAGAAATAACACAGAGTAATGGTCGGGAACCAATCCAGAGAAAAATAGCTGATTATTATTAAAACTATCTGTAAAATGACAAATAGAATTTATAAGAAGAAGAGGGAGAGGCGAGTGCAGACAAAAACAAAGGAAAAAATTGCAAACTAATATAATATACAGTGCTACCCATAGTCTCACTGCCCTTACAGTAAAGAATCCATAGTCTCACTGCTCTTACTGTAAAGAATCCATAGTCTCACTGCTTTACAATAAAGAATCCCATCTCACTGCTCCTACAGTAAAGAACCCATAGTGTCAGTGCTCTTACAGTAAAGAATCCATAGTTCACTGCTCTTACAGTAAAGAATCCATAGTGTCACTGCTCATACAGTAAAGAATCCATAGTTCACTGCTCATACAGTAAAGAATCCATAGTCACACTGCTCATACAGTAAAGAATCCATAGTGTCACTGCTCTTACAGTAAAGAATCCTAGTCTCACGTTACTAAAGAATCATAGTCACTGCTCTTACAGTAAAGAATCCATAGTGTCACTGCTCTTACAGTAAAGAATCCATAGTCTCACTGCTCTTACAGTAAAGAATCCATAGTCTCACTGCTCTTACAGTAAAGAATCCATAGTTCACTGCTCTACAGTAAAAATCCATAGTGTCACTGCTCATTACAGTAAGAATCCATAGTGTCACTGCTCTTACAGTAAAGAATCCATAGTCTCACTGCTCTTAAGCTAAAGAAACCATAGTCTCACTGCTCTTACAGTAAAGAATCCATAGTCTCACTGCTCTTACAGTAAAGAATCCATAGTGTCACTGCTCTTACAGTAAATATTCCATAATCGCACTGCTCTTACAATAAAGAGTCCATAGTCAGAGGTAGAGGATGTTCTCTTGTCCCCGTCTCAGGTCTAAGTGTAAAAAGATCATTATACAGGTCCCTGTACTGTCCCCTCATATATTTGTACGCTGTAATAAGACGCCCCTAAGCCTTCATTTTCCAAACTATATAACCCCAAGTTTATACTTTGTCACTATTTAATAACACTGGTCAACAGCATTTTTGGTGCCAAAGATATTTCATTGAATTTAGGGTAACTTTGGGGTGCTGATTCTGAATATGTCATCAGTTTTGCCAGATTGGCTCAAGTTTTTGAGATTTTTCGTAAAATGTGTAAAAAAAAAGACGTTTTTTGCTACACGCGCATTAACTTTATTGATATTGTCATGAATACAATAAATTTAACAAAGTAAATGTTGATTTTAGTTTATTTTAACTAGTTTTAGAAAGTAATCTTCAAAAATGAACAAGACATGAAAGATAGACATTTAATCGCTGGAAAAGCGCTTTTTATATGATTTTCTTCTATGTGAGCTATTGGGGCAGTCACGCTGTAGATTCCAGCAGTAATCAGCCATCATATGTCTGTCCCATCTGCCTTGGTACCTTTCCTCCATCACCATAATATCCTGATGAAATCTCTCCCCTTGTTCTTCGCTAAAATCTCCAAGGTTTTCTGGAAATCTGTCCAAGTGACTGTGAAGATAATGCAATTTAATGCTCATGTGTACACCCAGATTTCTAAATCTCAATAGCATGTTTTGTACCAGTTCTTCATAATTGTCTGCCTTTTGATTTCCCAAGAAGTTCTTCACTACCAACACAAAACTACACCATGCAGCAGCTTCAATGTCATTCATTTCCTTAGGAAAATTTGAATCTTTAATGAGTTTCCGAATTTGAGGACCATCAAAGATTCCTGCCTTCAGTTTTTCACTACTAAGACCAGGGAAAGATCTGCAGATGTACATGAAGCAATTACCATCTTTGTCTAATGCCTTGACGAACTGCTTCATTAATCCTAACTTTATGTGAAGTGGTGGTAGAATGATTTTTTCCCTGTCCACCAAAGGTTCGTTCACTATGTTTGATGCTCCTACTGTCAAGGTGTCCCTTGGAGGCCAATTCAGTTTCTCCCAGTGCTGATATTTTGCTCTACTATCCCACATGCAGATGAAGCAAGGATACTTTGTGTATTCACTTTGCTGTCCAAGTAAAAAGTTGACCATTTTTAAATCAACACATATCAGCCACGAATGTTCATGGTAGCACAGTTTCTCCAAGACCATTTTGACATTTTGGTATTGTTCTGCAAGTTTAGTTGAGTGAGCTACTGGAAGAGATGCACACTGATTGCCATTGTTCAACAAAACACATTTCAAACTCCTTTTAGAACTATCTATGAAAAGCCTCCAGTCTACAGGACGATATACTTGTAAACCCATTTGCAGCATCAGGCCAGGAATATCCTTACAATATACAAGTAGGTCATCTTCACAGAAAAATGGAAGAAGTGCTTCTTCTCTGGTCCTGTAAGATGTAATTTTAGTTCCAGGCGTCAGACAATTTTTTTCACTTAGCCTTAGCTAAAAGTTCGGATGCACTTTTTGAGAGGTTGAGGTCTCTTATTAGATCGTTGAGCTCTCCTTGGGTAAATTGCGTAGGTGTTCTGAAACTTCCTTCATATTCTAGTTCACTTCCAGAACTAATGCTTAGCTCCATACCCTGCATTTCATCATCATCATCAGGTGGGGGAAGGTCAGGTAACATGGTAAACACAGGTACAGGCACATCTTCACAATGAGGGACAGGCCTTCTTGCAGATTCCATGTTAGGATACTCCCATTTTCGTTTCTTATGCTTATTGAATCCTTGTACTTGCACTGCACAGAAATAACAGTCATCATGATGATTTTTTTGCTCTCTCCACACCATTGGAACACCAAATTTGAAGCTTGTTCTTTGTCCTTTGCTCCATTTTCGTAATAATTCGATACATGCTTTGCACACTATGTGTGGTGCCCAAAACTTGTCTTGGTCCCCAAGCATAACCCCAAAATAGGCAAAATACACTTTTTTAACGAAGTCTGTTATGTTTCTTCTATGTTTTGGCAGTGTATATTCACCACAAATGTAACAGAATGAGTCTGCATCGTTAAGACAACTTCTTCTTGATGAGTTCATGCTTTTCACTGGAAAACAGACAACAACATAAAGTTAGTGCAAAAATCAAGCTATGAACAAACTTTTAGAACACTAATTAACACAAAACTATATTGAGAACTGCTCAGTTCAAGTACTAATCCAAAGAAATTAATGAGATGATGCGTCGCATTTACCAACAAGTGCTATAAATAAGATACCAATTCGGGGCAGAGAAGGAGTCCTTTGTTCAATAATCTTGTTGGTTTCAGTTGGTGAATATCTCGATAGGTGGATTATATTATCAGCTGATTTTTTGCTCTCTAATTTTTAGTCTACGAAGCTAATTTTTACTTTCTTTTTTTTCTTTTCCTTTTCCTCTTTCAGGTTCAAACCCGATATATGGTAGATTCCCTATATATTTTATTTTATTTATTTCTATACAGTGCACACAGGAATGGTATCATTCGTCTATTGTTTTATACACTTAGAATAAAAAGGAGAATGTATGTCACTCCCATATTGTACAAGAGGAGGTTCCCCCATGTGTGATGTCATTGATGACGATTTGGTTCTGTGATCAACATCCGCCCTGTAAAGCATATAAAAGGATTTCTGTATGTAGCATGTAATGTACCCTGAGGAAGGTGCGGGGGTTGCACCGAAACGCGCTGGTTTATGCTAGAATAAAGAAAGAGATGGAGGAAACAATGCTTTTGGAGTACATTTATTGAAGCAGTAGTGTGGACCGTGGAAACCATTCCTGCTTGAACTTCATGAATGGGAGTATGGAAGACTTTGATCTCATCCACGGGTTTTTTTTCCCCGCAGCTGCAAGTGTCGCATCTGCCGCTATCGGCAGAACCACTCTTGCCGCACCGGACCGCAAGCCCCATAGACAATGTATGGGGCTTGCCGCGAGTGCGACTGTTAGGCGGCAGATGTGGTAAATCTGCCAGATCTGCCGCATTTTCTAAAAAAAACGCCAGTGTGAAAGGGGCCTTAGAGGGGTGAAATCAACGAATTTTCTAACTTTAATAAAGTCACTATTCTAATGTGGGAGTGCAGGAATGGGTCCCACCCACCAGCCTAGGATCCACTTGCAACTGGGGAAAATTAAACCTCTTTTACGGGTGCAATACCCCACTGTGACGCCTGACCATGTGGGGCGCCACATATGCAACAGTTATTTAAACGCTTTCATTTGACTGTAAAAAGATTGTTTTAATACAACCCCCAGTATACTTGTACGGCTCCTTAATTTTCTTAGCTATCTATTAAATAAGGGTGGATGCTCTCTTTCCAGTGGTGTAATCGCCTTATTTTAGTGGAGGCAATGTTTCCTATTTCATCATCCTCTTAATAGCTCAATTCTGTGAAGTGTTTACAGCTCAGTTGCTTCCTATAAACAGTAAAGGATTAGTTGCACTATACCTTATTAGTGACGCTCTCCTTGTTTTTTTTGCTGGCTATCAAGAAGATTTTCTAAATCCCGTGTTCCTCTCATGAGCCTTTCTGCTTTCTCTCTTTCATCCTGTAAGTAATACGTGCTCTGAGGTAGAAACCGAGGGGATTGCTTTGGAGGTATTGATTCTCCCTGGGGTTGGTCATTTGACCCCTCGTCAGGAGTAGATTCAGGTGTCTCTTTCTCTTTTAGGAGCACTAGGTAGTAATTTTTTCAGTTCTTAGCAATGTCTTTTGTAGTCTGAGCTTCTAACACTTCTCTTGGGATATTTGATATTGTTCTTTCAAGGTCATCTTTAGCTATTCCCATATCGATAAGAATTACCTCGTTAGCAGCTAATGATCGTCCCAAATTCAAGCTCTTAGGATACCGTTACACGTCACAACATTGCATGCAATTTCACTGGCAATTTGCTGGTTGCAGTGAAATCATGGACACATTGTTCTATTTTGTGGCCATGTACAAATGTAACAATGTGTCCATAATTTCACAGCAACCAGCAAATTGCCAGTGAAATTGCATGCAATGTTGGGACGTGTAACGGTCCCCTTACCTATACCAAACCATTTAGCTTCAACAATATCTGTGTTATGGCCACTTTACACGCAGCTACAGGTAACTTACTGGTTGCAGTGAAATCATGGAGACATGGTTCCATTTGTACACAGCAACAAGATAGAACCATGTCTCCATGATTTCACTGCAGCCAGTAAGTTACCTGTTGCCACCCTGTTACCTGTAGCTGCGTGTAAAGTGGCCATTATAGTTAGGATGTATTAGTGTGGAACTTGTCTGGGTTCCATAACCTAGGGCAAAACTATAAAGACATAAGAATTGTGATGGTGTAAAGAGCTCCGCATTCTTGTCTCCGGTGAAATGATAATAGGCAGAGTTAGGTAAGTCCTCTTCATAGTGCTCTGCACAACTTAATAGAATCAGAAGGTCTCGATGAAGAGCAGGAGAAGCTAGCATTGGAGATCCGGAAAAGGCACCATATTGAGATGTGATCATACAAGCAGTTAAACCTTGGTTCATTATATATGGGTCCATCATCTATGACTTTTCTATACTTTGTAGCACTCGGAGGACCAGTCTTTAAAGAAATTAGTACCTTCACTATCAATCTTCTGGTTGGTACTTGATTTCTGACATACATACAGAATTTCTGGATCTTGTCTGGAGTGAGCACATTTTCTCTGTCCACTCCCATGTCTTGTGCTGCTCTCTGGAGTCTCTGGAGTTTGCACTCAGCCTAGTCAGAATTTGTTACTACTTTAGCCACTCTCAACCAATAATGGCATAATAACGTCTATTGCAGTTTCTTCCATCTCCCTACACTTTTCAATGTAATCCATTGCTTCTGCCTTAACCTTTATTGGGTCAAAAAAGGTCTCTAAATAGTTTTGTATAAATGAACTTATCTCCCCTTTCCTAGCACATGTCAATATCCAGACAGTTAAGTTTTATGGCCATGAAAAAGAAATCATTTCAGTAAATGAGATGTTCAGTCCAATGTCACAAGCAAACTCTACAAGATCCATTGTTTTGTTAAAGAGCCCTTGAAATAAATAAGATTTGAGGCCGCTTATCCTACTCTCTTCACTTGCAGTGGAGGTATTCCACATCTGATGGAATATTTATAAAGCTAGGTCTCTGGTGATTGGAGGCAATCCATGAATCACAAAGTATTCGACATGAGCTAATTCTTCTGATGCTACAAGACTAGCAATGCTGGTGTTCTTTTTCTTATGGTCTCCTCTGTGTGTAGTCGATTTAATGCATGAAATCTAGCACTCTGAGATCTCAACATGGTGATCCAGTCCCAGGTCCAGCTTCACTCTCCTTGTTTGAGTAGTGTTCCAGGTGCCCCTTCATTTAGTAGTGTCTGTTCTGGTGTTCAGTGTGAGGGTACCGCTGGGAGTACGCGCCATAGCCGGCGGTCGTGCACGCTGTAGCCTGCGGTCGTGCACTTCCTCATAACCTCCTTTGATGAGCTGACGTTCGTGTCACTCTTTGCCGCCTCTGGGGAGAATGAGATACATGCGGCAAAATAGAGTTGCTACGCCAAGATGATGCATAAATTCCCCTCTCCTTTACCATTTTACTTATGCAGGACCCTTACTACATAATGAGGAGACTGTATTTGGCAATACAAGAAAACAAAAATGTGCAAGATGGTCACTTCAATTTATAAATTAGATTCTGGACCCTACTACTATGTACTTGGTCCTATCAACCTATGAATGGAAATTCCTTGGCTTCTGGACATGCAAGCAACAGCTAAAGATAAAGATACCGACCTCTTTCTCTTTGGAAAAGGCGTTTCAGGGCTATGCAAGGCAAACAAAGCAAAAGGTGGTTCATGAATGAATTATAGAGAAACTACCGGTGTACCTGGTGACTGCATTACTTATATTCAAAAGAGTATTTTTTCAGACCCTGTGCTACACACTAAGAACAAATGATTCAAAAAGAACTATTGTGTGTTCAACAGCCCCAGTCGTGTATGTGAAAATATCTAATAACTATAGACCAAAACTCTACAACGGGTAATTGTGAAAAATACAGAATATAAAGTTTATTTCATACACTTTTATGTGGAAAGCACCAACACAAACTCTTAAGAACAATTAAAAACATGTAGAAACCTCCACATGAGGTTGTGGGTGTGCTCCCTGTGTGCCAGGGTGTAAATGGAGCACCTAACAAAAAGTGCTAGTCAATTGATACCTCCATTAATGTACCACTGTCTATACAAAAATTATACTATCTGTTGTACACATATGGATATAAATCAATTAATTTTCATGTAATCAACATGAACAAACCCCATATGGTAATAAGTAAAGACACAGAAGTGGCAAGTACATGTAGGAAAATAAAGGCAAAGCACCTATTTTGTTATAGTCATCTTGCTCCAATGTATGGAGCTACCCGCTTATACATAAGTGGTGGTCCTGAACAGGCACAGGGAGACACAGAGTGGAATGCCCCACGTGTTACGCCAGACAATGGCTTCCTCAGGGGTATTGGTGCAAATGCAAGGATGATCTATATATACAAGTGCACATATCAATGCTGATTATAGATACGTGAGCAAATGCATTCCCAAATCAATTACCCTCTTCAAAAGGAAAGCTCCCCTCACTTACCCCACAGGTGTGTATGCTATGATTAACCATCTCCTGGAGACCAAACAGGGATGTGGGCGCAAGGCATAGTGAATGCTGTGCATCTCCATTGAAATTGCATGGCCAGGATGCTGGCGCATGCGCAGAACGATGCGTTCCACAGCTGGAACGCAAACCGGAAGTCAGAATGTCGAAACCGGAAGTCAGAATGACGAAACCGGAAGTGACACACATACACAGTGCACATCGCTATAGAAACAAGTACAAAGCTCCCAGCTTCAGTGTGAGCATGTATAATAGTGTGAGAAGCGTACAAGAAGCTTCCACACACTAGAACACTTGGGATAAACTATGTGGGGAGCAGATTTGGAGGGGAAAACAGTACAAGTGTATAAGTGGGTACATTAACACAAGTGTGATCACACAAAACTCCATATCATGTAGAGCAAGGTACATAGATTCTCAGGTTCTCCAAAGTTGCATTGTAAATAAAAAAATCATATTCCTAAAGGGTACATGGCAAATGACTATGCCAAGGGTAGAAAAGGAACAAAGGAGAGCACTTTTAAAATGCCGATGTATATGGACGAATACCCCCCACAAGTACATCTTGAAAAGGTTGTGGCCACAACAAAGGAAAGGATGCAGAGCTGCACAAAGAGAAATAGGCATACAGTGCCGAAGAGACATGAACCTCATATAGACTTTTACCCCTTACTGCTTATAGAAACCTGTGAACAAAAGGTTCACAATAATACCTGAAGGAGAAACACGATTGACGTTAAAAATCCATCTCGATTCTGCACGTAACGAGGAGCGAGACATTCCCACCCCGGATGTTTCCCCTGATTTGCTGCAGTCCAACCACATAGGTACCACGTATTTTACTATTGTGTTTATCTTTATAGTGTGATTCTACTGTGGAAATAGTTTTGCCTCTCTTTAAATGCTCCACAGCGAGTGCGATGTTGGAAAAGTGCTGTTACACCCTCTTCCGCAGTTCTTGCGTGGTTTGTCCAACATAATGGAGATTACATGGGCATGTTATAAGATATACCACGTTTATACCACGTTTGTTGTGCGACAGTTTATATATTGGTGCAGATCGTATCTTCTTCCATTTGCTTGGTTCACAAATGTTGTCGTAGCAGGCATAAATTGGCAGATGTTACAATTTCCACAGGCATAGGAACCCTTAAGGGTGACACCGGTCCCAAGTCTCACAGATGGTCGGGTAAAATGGCTCCTGGTTAGGGTATCTCGTAAGTTTCTTGCTGTTAGTAAAGGTCTATCTGAAACAAGAGGACGGATTTTAATATCGGATGTTAGAATGCTCCAATTCTTTTTCAGTATTCCCCACACATCACCCCATTGGCTGTTGAATGTTGTAATCAGCCGTGGGTCAGAGCGTTCATTACCGACTCAATTTAGGTTTAAGTAGAGCTTTCCTCTGTTGGCAACGTGCATAATTGAAAGCTCAACCTATCGTGCTCTTTGGATATCCCCTGTCTCGAAGTCTAGCACAAAGGTCAGCTGCTTGAATGGTAAAGTCAGTATCCGAGCTACAGTTCCTTCTGACTCTTAAAAACTGTCCTTTGGGTATGCCGTTTTTGAGATGAGCTGGGTGGAAACTATCATGGTGGAGCAAACAATTGGTAGCTGTTACCTTTCTGTGCAAACTTGTTCCAATCTCTCCGTCTTCAAGTTGCATCCGTACATCCAAGAATTCAAGAGTTGTGGTTGATATATTCCTAGTTAAACGAATATTCATGTTGTTGCAGTTAAAGGCTGAAATAAAATCTACGCATGACTCCCCTCGGTACCTGTTCACAAGAAGAACACGTCGTCGATGTACCGGAACTAACCACAGACAGACTCTGAGAAAACTGGCGAATGGTAAACGTGCTCATCCTCCCACCAATTCAAAAAGAGGTTGGCAAAGGACGGCGCGCAACATGACCCCATCGCCCCCCTGGATATCTGCCTGTAGAAGGACCGGTCAAAGACGAAGTAATTCTATCTCTGGGTGGCACCGAGGAGACTGAGCAAAAAATCATTATGTGCAGTTTTACCTCCCAATTCCTATCCAAGAAGATCGATACAGCCCGGAGTCCTAGGTTATGGTCAATGCTGGTGTAAAGAGATTCGATATCCATAGAGACGAGCAAGGTACCCTCAGGAATATCTATCTTTTCCAGTAGCTCCAATAGATGAAGGGTATCCCTTACATACAATTTTAAGTTCAGCACTAAAGGTTGGAGAAAAAAGTCTGCATATTCACGAGTGCTCATTCAGACTACCAATACCCGACACAATTGGCCTACCAAGCGGGTTGGTGATTTATGTACCTTCGGAAGAAGGTACAAGGTAAGAATCATTGTGGAGGTTGGTGTCAGAAAATCCCGTTCACGCTTGTTGATAATCCCAGTAGGGTACGCTTCAGAGATCAGATTGGACAATTTGTGGCGAAAAATTTCTGTGAGATCAG